>JACEEZ010002973.1:220299-247788 GCA_016584305.1 Chionoecetes opilio | reverse complement strand
GAATTTTTATTGTCATTATGAAAAAAACGTATCAATAGAAAACTGGAGTAGCTGCAAGTTTTCTCATTTTCTCGAGTTGACAATGCGTTTTACCCACCCTTTGTCAGCAGTTTTTTTCCCCCCCCTACCTCCCCCCCCCCCCTTCCCCCCTTCCTCCCTTCTTTCCCTTCCTCCCCCCTTTACTCTTTACCCCATCCTCCCCCCCCCGCCCTTTTCCCCTTCCCTCCCCCCCTTTTCCCTCCCTGAAATCCCCTTTTCCCTTTTTTTCTTCAATTTTTGCTAATGTTTCTCTTCCCCAAGGTTCTTTCACTTTGAGCACTCTTGTGTCCCTCCTCCTTCTCCTCCCCCTCCTCCTCCCCCTCCCTCCCCTCCTTTTCCCCCTTCCTCCACTCCCCGGGAAAAATGTCCCGTGCGAATGGAAACTAGCAAAGTCCACCCATTTAAAAAAGGAAGCAAGCCGCAGCCCGGAAACTATGCCCAATCAGTTTAACATCGTTGTTGGAAAAATTAGGAAAACCCCATCAAAAGAGACAAAATGTTAAGTTTCTTAAAAGGAAAATGACATAACAAAGATTCGCAGCAGGATTCAGAAATAAAAGCTCATGCCTCAAAAAATATTGATTTTTACAATAGTGTTTTAAAAATGTACGACAACACGAGGGAGTAGAGTAGTTTACCTCGATTTTCAAAAAGCTTTCGAAAAGTTCCCAAAAAGCGTCTCATTACAAAGTAAAAGCTATGGTATAACAGGCATTTTAAAATTGGATAAAAAACTGGCTGTCAAATCGAAAAAAGGGGGGTAATAAAGGGAAAATTTTCTGACGGACCAATGTAAATAGGGGTTTTCCCTCAAGGATCAGTTTGGCCCTATCCGTTTTTAAATATACATAAATGACAGACGAGGGAATCACATGAAGGATACAAATTTGTGATGAACGAAAAACAAAACATGCCTCTACAGAATTTCAGCGCCAATCATAAAAAACGTTTTAAAAACGCTAACAGAATGGTAAAAAAAACAGGGCAAATGAATTTCGAGTTCACAAATGTATTTAAATTCGGTAATAAAACCCTCATAAAAGTTCGTGATAAACGTTTTTCCAACAAACAAGTTTTGAAAAAAGAAAAAGATTTAGGCGTTATAATTCGAAAGACTAAAAACCGAAAAAAACCCAAAAAGGGTAGTAAAAATGCAAAAAATTGGTTGGCTTTAGGACGAATTTCAGTTTCAAACTGAAAAATTTTTATACTCATCTTTTTAACCGCTTTTTCCCCCCCCATCGAATACTGTGGCATTTCTGGTCATTATTATAAAAGGACAAGATAAACTAGAAAAAATACAGCCAGAGTAACCAAAATGATACCAATTTGCGAAATAAATGTACGAAAATCGGCTCAAAAAACTTAAATTTTTCCCCACTAACAAAAGAAGGATACGAGGTGCCCACATCGAAGTCTTAAAATCTTCAATGGATTTACGAACGTAGTCCAGAAAAATTTTTTCACTTTTAGGCCCGGTAAAGCTCAACTGAAACAACGGTTTTAAAAAATAAGCAGGAAAGGGTTTGAAACCCAACGAAGCAAAGAAATTCCCCCAAAAACCGTGTTGAAAAAGTAGGGAAAGGGGCTGCCGTCAGACGTAGTAAACCAAATACAAAAGAAAACATTTTGAAATCGCTGGATAAATATTTTACAAATCCCGGTAGTCACTGTTTATCTGGAAAAATAAATTTATCTGCTGGCCTCTGAAAATTTCTCTTTTTGCGTTAAAGATTTCGAGTGCGTCTACACAACCCTCCCCCACGCTCAGACAGCCCCCAGAAAAGGTCCTACTAAACTTTGACATGTGAAGGGGTGTGGTTAGTAAGGGCCCGTCAGTTAGTGACACCCACGGGATTTTTATACCCGGGGTCACTGTTGCAGGGGGCATTGAGGGCACGGCGCCTACTGGAAAGTGCATACCCAGGGATTGAAATGGAGCGGGGTTGATTTACTGCGCCTCCCCCGAAAAACGCCAGGCAAGGTGCCCCCACCACCCCCGAACTTCCACACGAGCCCACACCAACAACATTAAAACCCCCCATAAACACAAACAGATAGCCCGAGTTAAAGGTTAAACATACTCTCGACCCCGTGACGGGGGTGGTTAGTTAGGGTCCGGACAGTTAGTGACCAACCCTCGGGATTTTAAAGGTACCCGGGTTTATGCTGAGGGGCATTTAAGTATCGGCGTCCTACATGGAAAGTAAAAAATCCCCAGTGGATTTAACGGAACTGGGGCCTGATGACTGCTCCTCCCCAAAAAAGGCCAGGCAAGGCTGCCGCACCCCCCCTTTAACCCCCCCACAATGGTTACACCATTACAAAAAACACAATAACATGACCTATCTATCAAGCACTAAACCTACCCCCCCAAAAATAGTAGTAGTAGCCCTAGATACACTTTCAACTTTCCTCCAAATTCCATGCAGTTTTTTATTTGCATGGGTTTATTCTTTAAGGCCAGCTTGGCGGGGGGAGGGTGGGGGGGGAGGAGCCCCTACTTCCATCCTTTCTTCTTATTATCTGTTATGTAGTGTAGTTAAAGCAAACGCCTTTTAAGGACTATCGGTCTTTTGTTTGTGTTTCCCTTTGATTCCTTTTTTATCCCTTTTTCCTTCCCCCCCTCCTCTTAAACTGTATTCCATCATTTCAACTCCCTTTTAGAAATGGTGCCCAATTTGCAGGAAAAATGGCAGGTACTCCGTAGTTAGTGGTTAGCACGCTCGGTTACAGCCCAGAAGTCCCGGGGATCCCCCGGGGGGAAAACGAAGATAGTGGGTGTCTTTCTTAAAACCCCAGCCCCGTTCATCAGCAGTGAATGGGTACGGGGTTAGCCGGGGGTTTCTGACCCCCCTCCCGGGATGGTGGCTTCAGCCAACACTAAGCTGCAGCGGTAGATCACTACGGCTCTGAAGAATTATCCTCTAAACAAACAAACAAAACAAACAAAAAACAAAAAACAAAAGGTTGTCGACAAGGAGGAGGAAGAGGAAAAGAGAAAAAGACCATAGAAATAATACACAAACGAAAATAAAAATTAATTCCAGGCAGTCATTATAAATCTTTATCAAACACAACATTTTTGTACCATGCCATAAGGTAGTTTACCTCATTGCTTGATGTAGGAATATAATTTTTTTGTCATTCTCGGCAAGGTTCCACACACACACACTCACACACACAAACACACGCACGCGCACACACACACACACACACACACACAGAGGAGTAAGGGATTCCTCAGCTCCTTCCCGGACTTCGAGGTCACATGCAGTTCCTCAATTTGCTTCCCGCACCTATTCTCTGTCAGGTGAACAGAGGTTATGGCGTGAAAGGAGACAAGTCCAATTTGCCTCCACCCCCTTTGGGGGCTCGAAACCCGCGTCTTTTGGGCTGACAGACCCCCTCGTTTATGAGCCCCCCCGGTTTAAAAACCAAACCACCTGTCAGCTTGAACAATGAAACGCAATTACCTTAATCAAATTGTTATATATCTATATAATATATTTTAATATATATATATATTATTAATATTTATAATATTTATATATATATATAAATAATTATATTATAAATATAATTAAAATATAATATAATATAATATTATATATAATTATTATAATAATTATTTATAAAATATTTATATATATATATATATATATATATATATATATATTAATATTAATAAAAAAGTGAAAATTATCACTATGCCAACATTACTACTAACACTATTTACTATATACTACTACTACTGTTTACTATTACTATTACTTTTACACTACTACTACTACTATAAAATACTACTCCCTCCTTTTGGGGGTAGAAATACGGCACCAACAAATTTTAATAGGAGGAGGGAAAAAAGGGAAGGTGGGGGGGGAAGTGAAGAATTTTCCTCCCATCCTATTTTCCTCCTCTTTTCTTGATTTTCATTCGGGCAGTACAATCCTCCGGGGCCCCCGAAAACTGATTGACATTCTCATCTCCTCTCTCTCCCCTCTTCTCTCTCTCTCTCCTTCTCTCTCTCTCTCCTCTCTTCTCCTCTCTCTTCCTTCTCTCTTCTCTTCTCTCTTCTCTCTCTCGCTCTCTCTCTCTCTTCTTTCTTCTCTCCTTCTCCCTCTCTCTCTTCTCCTCTCTCTCTCTCTCTCTCTCTCTCCCCTCTCTCTCTCTCTCTCTCTCTCTCTCTCTCAATGCACAAAGAAAGAGAGAGAGAGAGATAGCGAGAGAGAGAGAGAGATAGAGAGAGAGAGTATGAGAGAGATAGAGAGAGAGAGAGAGTGTGTGAGAGAGAGAGAATCAGCAGAGTGTCAGAACTTTTCCCGGGGGACAGACCCATTCGCTTTTCCAATGAACCTTAGGTGAAAAAATTTCCCCAGCAGCCGAGAGAGACCATTGTTCATACCGAAGCACTTGCCCGACACCCCGACATTCACATCCTTCCTCGAGATATTCCTCACACACTCCTTTTTGTAAGGGAGGACAATTACCCGTATGTGTTGGTTTTGTAAGAAAATAATCATGGTTTGAGTTCATTATTGTGTGAAATTAGTGTGTTTTTTTAAAGAATGAAAAGATATTTATATGTATTCCTGTTTTTTGTATTAAATTTCCATATGTATGAGGAGCGCTGAGACCCTTTCCCTGATATTAAAAGGGCTTGTTTTATGTACATCAACAATACATTACGGCGGATAAATTTTTGAATCTTTTTTAATCCCTCTTTACATAACATAAATGGTCATTTATTTTTACTAAACCCTCGATTTTAATAGGGTCCCCTATTAAGACATGCCCTTTCATTATTTTTTCTATTTCTTTTAATTTTTCTATTCTTCACTTCCTAGTGCCCACAAGACAAAGGCTTTTACTTGTAGCTTTCGGCGGTACATTTACCAGGTGCAATTAGGCGATACTTTCCCAGATATAAACCTCAGGGGGCAGGTTTGTAGACCCCGTGAGTGGGTTTGCAGAGTCCCGCATTTGGTCAGCGGTTCGAGTCCCCCAGGTTTGTCCCGGCGTGGTGGCGCCTTGTATGTCAAAACCTTGTAGTTTGGTTTCTTGCAAAGTGTCTAGATAGGATCAAAAAACTTACTTATACCAGATATAAAAGTGCTTGGGGCCCTTTGGAACATGTATTTCTGTTTGTAGTAGTATACGTATATTTGAAAAATGTGATTGCAAACTCAATCGGTTTTTGCGCGTTTGGGCATGGTCAAAGTGCCTCGGGGGGAGACCACGTTCCGATAATTCCAAACCCTTTTTGTTCCTGTGATTCCAACCCCTTTTTGTTCCGTGTGATTCCAACCCCTTTGGTTTTTCCCTGTGATTCCCAAACCCTTTTTTGGGCCGTGTGATTGCAGCCCTTTGTGTTTCCCTGTGAACCAACCCCTTTTTGTTCCATGTGTTCCAACACACACACACACACACGCACACAATCGGGAAGCCCAGGTTAATGAGTCTTGGAAGCGGCAAAAAACCCTTTCCGCAAGTTTTTCCTGCAATCTAATATCATAAAAAATGTTTTTTGCCCCAAAACTCCCTTAAAAAAATATTCAATCGACGGGGACCCAGCCATTACCACTACGATTTTTTTGAGATTTTTGTGAGCCTGTAGCGACAAAAAGAGTCACCCCTTCAGTCTCGTTCCCGTGCTCTACCAAGGCGGTCTTTACAGAGAATGGGAAAGTAGACGGGGATGTTCAAATTTGTACCCTTCAATCATTGTTATGGTATTTATCGGGTGTTTGCATTTTTATAGTTTATCAATATATTAAATTTTGACAACGAAAAATCAGCCCCTTACACCGGGAAAAGTACCTTTGGTGTAACTCGCGTCTGGCGAGTTTTTGCATAACACCTTGGAAAAACAATTTTTTTATGAGAAATAAAAATTTGTTATATACCCCCAAGAATTTTGTGAAACAAAATTAACCTGAATGGACAAATGGTTTTCCTTTCATTCCATTTAAAACCCAAAAAAACTATAAAAAACACTCCCCCTTAGTTACAAAGGTGACCGGAGGAAAAGCTAACGGTTTCTAGGTGGCTTTAAGGTGCTGTCCACTCGGATAAAAAATTAATTTCTTTTTTTGTGGCAAAGAGCATTTTCTCCTAGTCGGGGGGACCTGCGTCTTCGGAAGCATTCGTCCCAGGCTCCGCTTTTAATTCCTAGCCCCCAAGCTCACTGGGGATTGTAGGATGTAAGGGGGATAGGGAGAATTACACGTTACGGTAGCGCCATAGTCAGGTTCCCCCCAACCCGGCACCTTCGTGGCCCTCGGGATTTTGCCCTCAGACCCCTTACGCGTCCTCGGGGCCCATGCGCATTCAGCGGGGCCCACACCCCCCAGGCGCCTCATGCGTCCTTAGGGGCCCTTATGGCATTTACCGGGCCGGTTTCCTCCGGGGCCCTCACGCGGCTTTATGCGCATTTAGCGGGCCTCCTTTCCCTCCAGAGGTCACCGCGTCCCAGCGGCCTTACGTTGTTTAGGGGGGGGGCCCGTTTCCTCTACCCCTCAGGGCCATGTGCACTCAGCGCAGCCACTTCACCCTCTGAGCCTCCCTTGCGCCCTCAGCACAACCCACGCGCTTTCGCGCAGCCCCACAGTGTTAACGGATTCACTCCACGGCCCCCGCTCCCCGCCTATGGATTATCAAAAACCCCCTGTGGATTATCAACCCCTCAACCCCACAGGTTAAGTGATTCACTCTAGGGCCGCCACCCCCGCCTAGGTTTACCAACAAGCCCTGGGATTACTAAACCCCTCAACTCCACAGTTTTAAAACGTGACTCACTCCAGGCCCCCCGCCCCCCGCCCTTGGATACTCACCACCCTGTGGATTATCATCGCCCTGGGGATTCCCAGCCCTGTGGATTACTTATCACCAGGCTGCACCATTGCCATGGCGGTAACACTGCCACGCCCGAAAACCAAACCCGGCGGGCACCGCCATGGGAAAAACACTGCCACCCCGAAACAACCCGGCGGCACCACACCCATGGCGCAACACGCCACCCCCGCAACACAAGCCGGGGGCACCAAAAGCCGGCGCAACACTGCCACCCCCGCAACAAAAAGCCGCGGCACCACAGCCAGGGCGCAAACTCCCACCCCCGAAAACAAACCCGGCGGCACCTGCCATGGCGCAACATGCCACGCCCGCAACACAAGCCGGCGGCACCACACCCATGGCGCAACACTGCCACCCCCGCAACACAAGCCGGGGCACCACAGCCAGGGGCGAACACTGCCACGCCCGAACACAAGCCGGCGGCACCACAGCCATGGCGAAAACTCCCACGCCCCAAAAACCCAAGCCGCGGCACCACAGCCATGGCGAAAAACACTGCCACCCCCGAACCAAAAGCCGGCGGCCCCACAGCCAGGCGCAAACTGCCACGCCGCAAAAAAAGCCGCGGCACCACTGCCATGGCGCAACATCCCACCCCCGCAAACAACCCGGCGGCCCCCACACCCATGGGAAACACTGCCACCCCGCAACACAAGCCGGCGGCCCCACAGCCATGGCGCAACCCGCCACGCCCGAACCAAAGGGCGGCACCATCCCATGGCGTAACACTGCCTCGCCCGCGACTTACCCCGGGCGGGGCACCCTGCCATGGCGGTAACAGCCACGCCCGTAACACTCCCCGGCGGCACCCTCCCAAATGGGCAACACTCCCACGCCCGCAAACAACCCGGCGGACCACACCCTTTGGCGAAACCCCTGCCCCGCCGAAAAACACAACCCGGCGGACCAAGCCATGGCGCAAACTGCCACGCCCGCAACAAAGCCGGCGGCACCCCTGCCATGGCGCAACACTGCCCTCGCCCGGACTACTCCCGGGGCACCACGCCAGGGCGGAAAAACACCCCGCCCGCAACACCCCGGGGGCCCCACTGCCATGGCTTTTCAACACTGCCGCCCGGATTTATCCCGGGGGCCCCACTGCCATGGGGGAACACTGCCACCCCCGCAACAGGGCCGGCGGCCCCACTGCCAGGGCGTAACACTGCCACCCCCGGATCCAGCCGGGGCACCACTGCCATGGCGGAAAACCACTGCCAAGCCACAATGGTCACCACAGCCCTCCCATCCCCCGGCAACGGGAAACCCCAGCAGCACCGCTCCAACCAAGTCTCGTTCCCCCTCCCGCGTACTAGGGGGGGGGGACTGTAGCATAAAAGAGTCCCCCTTTTAGTTCTTGTCCGGCTCTACAAGTGCGGTTTTTATACAGAGAATCGGAGTAGCACGGGATGTTTAAAATTTTAGCCCTTCAATCATTGTTTGGTAATTTTCAGGGTTTTATTTTTATCAGCTTATCAATATATTCAATTATGACAACGTAAAATCAGCACTATACCCAGGAAGGATCCCTTTGGGGTAACCGCATGTCTTGGGGGAGGGATACACCTTGGAAAAACAATTATTTTTGAGAAATGAAAATTTTTTATAACTCCAGAAATTTTTGGGAAAAAAAAACTGAATGGCCAAATGAATCTTATTCCCGTTAAAACCAAAAAACTATGAAAACACTCACCTTAGTTTCAAACCTACTTCATCAAAATTGAATATACTTTTCGGGTACCAAAACAGACACACAGACAGACACACAGACAGACACACAGAACACGGCTACCCTATAGTATTTGATAGGGCGTAGGCTGGCGGCATTCCCCCACCCGGCGCAAGGGGTAAGAATTTCCGAAAGGGGTGGGGGGGGAACGCTCGTTTTTCCCTCAAGAAAAAAAAAATTACCCTAAATATAATGTTTTTGTATTTTGTATTTTGGATGTCTTGCAAGAGAGAAAGAGGAGAGAGAGAGAAGGAGAGAGGAGGGGAAGAGGAGAGGGAGGGGGAGGAGAGAGAGAGAAACGGGGAGAGAGAGAGAGAGAGAGAGAGAGAGATTTTTAGAGAGAGGAGACGAGAATGATTTTTTGAGAGAGATGCGCCGCAGGTTAGGCACGGGTTTTTAGCTGCTGCAAATTCAAGTCTTCTAAAGGAAAACTGAGCCCTTTTAAATTTAAAAGTTGACATTGTCGGAAAATCCTTTTATAAAAAAGGGGGTAAAAAATTTTAAAAAAACAATACCAAAAAAAAGAAAAAGAGTTTACCCCACGAAAAGTAATGCCCAAACTCTCCTCAAATTCAACCCCCACCACCTTTAAAAACCCCCCATGTCACCCATAATAGATACGTGACCCCGGCTTCCCCTACCCCCATCCCCAAACTTTTGATTCTCTGCCATCGCTTTTTTTTTCCATTTTTCCCCCCATCCTCTCCCCTTTTGGGATCCCCCGTTCGGAGACTGCAGGAGAACGCAATCTGGGGAAAATACCACGACCAGCCTCCGTTTGTAGGACAGATTCCCTCCCCCCCCCCTGTTGACAAGTAACAAGCACTGCGGCACGTCACCACCGCCCCATCCCCACCACCCAAACCCGCACTGCGACTGCCTGCATGACCTTGAACTCTGAAAGTTGAAACCACTACACCCGACCGCAACCCCTCTTCCGACCCTACCTGAAAAACACCGCTGCCTGTCGTTTTCTCTCTCAGTCTCCTCTCTCTCTCTCTCCTCTCTTCTCTCTCTCTTCTCTCTCTCCGCTCCTCTCTCTCTCTCTCTCTCTCTTCTCTCTCTCTCTCTGTCCTCCTCCACTCCTCTCTCCTCTCTCTTTCTCTCTTCTCTATCTCTTCTCTCTCTCTCCTCTCCTCTCTTCTCTCTCTCTTCTCTCTCTCTCTCTCTCTCCCTCTCTCTCTATTTTCTCTCTCTTCTATCCCCTTTCTCTCTCTCTCTCTCTCTCTCCCCTCTCTCTCTCTCCCCTTCCCCTCTCTCTCTCTCTCTTCCTCTCTCCTCTCTCTCTCTCCTCTCTTCTCTCTCTCTCTTCTCTCTGCTCTCTCTCTTCCTCGCTCCCTCTCGCTCTACCTCTTCACTCTCTCTCTCTCCTCTCTCCCGCCCGTCCCCAATGATACGCACCCACCACCATGGGTAACGACAAACCCTCATCGTCGACCCCCTCTTCACAGAAAGATTCTGGGGCAGGGCACAACGGTATACCAGGCTCCAGTTTTTGCTGTGTGTGCTCGTACTTCACTCGCGACAAACCCTCGCTGTCGTGCAGTCAGCCGGAGTGTCCCAACGCTGTGTGCGGCGATTGTTTCACGGAGGAAACTTTCTGTTGCTCCCGAGCTGCCCAGCTTAGGACTGCCCGAGGCGTCTTGCGCCCTATCATCCGCGAGCCATTTGCTGACCCACTAGCCCGTCCCAGGCCGCGCCTCCACTTCAACCACACAACCCCCATTCCCGAGACCAGGTCTTCATAGCAGAGCTGGTCTCCCTTTTCCCCCTGTGGAACTAGGAGAGTTCTTGGAAGGATTCTGGCTGAAAACGCTTCTCTCAAGGCAGAGAATAACGACTTCAGGAAGCAAAAAGAGGGAGTCGTTGATCTTCGCACCTTCTTAGCAGGCACCCTGACGAAAGTCGACGGCCTCGCCTCCACCCCCCGCACTCTGACACCCCCCGTTGTCACTCATGGACTAGTGCCCTCCCCAGCAAAATTTACTCGACTGGGGCGCAGCTTGTGCCGCGCATCATGAAGTGAAGGCGTGATGGGAGTCGGGGAAACCCCGCCCTCTGCATATCATCTCACAGGACCCAGCCAGCGGAGGTGCCGGGCTCGACAACACACCACACCACCCGGCCCGCGGTACTCAAGCTCCAGCCGACCTTCCCCGACCAGACCTCCAAGCCAACCCCCCACGGGAGACGCAGGTCTCGAAGAGCCGTCCCATCCCGTCCTCCCGATCGGGGAGCGCCCGCGCCCCCCCAAAAATCGCGGTATAGTCCCTCCCCTNGGGAAAAAGGGAGGGATATGGAGAGATAGAGAGGGGAGAGTGTGTGAAGGGGGAAGAATCAGTCAAGTGATACGAAGTTTGCCGGGGCGACAGACCCATCTCGCTATTCCATGTAATCCTCTAGGTGAATAAATTTGCCCGGCAGCCGAGAGAGCCATTTTTCATACCGAAGCCTTCCCCGAACCCCCGACTTCAACCCCTTCCTCGAGATATTCCTCCACACTCCTTTTGAAAGGGGGAAAATTTCCCCCGTATGTGTTGGTTTTGTAAAAAAAATATCATGGTTTGAGTTCTTTTTGTAAATTAGTTTTTTTTTTTAAGAATAAAAAGATATTTTATGTTTTCCTTTTTTTTTGTATTAAATTTCCTTGTATGAGGACGCTGAGACCTTACCCTGATACTTAAAAGGCTTTGTTTTCTGTACATCTCAATCACATTACGGCGGATATAACTTTTAAATCTTTTTTAAATCCCTCGTTACACAAAACAAATGCGTCCTCTATATTATTTACCTCAACCTCGATATTAATAGGGTACCTACTTACAGACATGACCTTCATCTACTTTTTCTACTTCCTTTTAACTTTTTCTATTCATTCTACTTCTCTACGTGTCCACAAGACAAAGGCTTTTACTTGTAGCTTTCGGCGGTACATTTACCAGGTGCAATTACGTATTTTCCCCAGAATAAACCCGTCGGGGCAGGGTTTTTGTAGAGCTGGCTCGGTGCGGTCCCTGATTCGGTCAGGGGTTCGAGCCCACCAGGTTTGTTGGGTGGTGGCCCCTTTGTATAGTCAAAAACCCTTGTAGTTGGTATTGCAAAGTGTCTAGTAGGATCAAAGTTTTTATCTTATACCCAGTTAAAAATGCTTGGGGGCCCTTCGGACACATGTTTGCTTTTTGTAGTTTTATCATTTTAACAACATGTGATTGCAAACCCCAATCGTGTTGTTGCGTCGTTTGGTCCTGGTCAAAGTGCCTCGGGGTAGACCACGTTCCGTATAATTCCAACCCTTTGTGTTCCGTGTGATTCCAACCCTTTGTGTTCCGTGTGATTCCAACCCTTTGTGTTCCATGTGATTCCAACCCTTTGTGTCCCGTGTGATTGCAGCCCTTTGTGTTCCGTGTGAATCCAACCCTTTGTGTTCCATGTGATTCCAACACACACACACACACACGCACACAATCGGTAAGCCCATGAGTCTACTGAGTCTGTGGAATGCGGCAAAACCTTACCGCAGAGGTTTTCCTGCAATCTAATACTCATAAAAGTGTTTTTTGCCCAAAAACTCCCTTAAAAATTATTCAATCGACGTGGGACCCAGCCACTTACCACCTACGATTTATTTGAGATTTTGTGAGCCTGTAGCGACTAAAAGAGTCACCCCTTCAGTCTCTTGTTCCCGTGCTCTACCAAGTGCGGTCTCTATACAGAGAATCGGAGTAGCACGGGGACTGTTCTAATTGTAGCCTTCAATCATTGTTATGGTAATTATCAGGTGTTTGCATTGTTATCAGCTTATCAATATATTCAATTATGTAAAAACGTAAATCAGCACTATACACCAGAAGATCCTTGTGAAACTCGCATGTCTTGGCGAGTGTTTGCATAACACCTTGGAAAACATTTTTTTATGAGAAATAAAATTTTTGTATATATACTCCGAATTTGTGAATAAAATTAACCTGAACTGGAAAAATGAGTATCCTTCATTCCATTTAAAACCCAAACTTAACCTCCACTTAGTTACAAATGGTGACCCGGAGTGTAAGCTAACGGTTTCTGGGTGGCTTTAACGGGTGCTGTCCATCTCGGCATAGAAATATAATTTCTATGTTTTGCTGGACACAAAGCATCTTTCTCCTAGTCGTGGGACCTGCGTCTTCGGAAGCATTCGTCCCATGGGCTCCCGCTGTATATTCCTAGCCTCCAGCTTCACGGGTGATTGCTAGGATGTAGCGGGATAGGAGAATTACACGTTACGTGTAGCGCACCTAGTCAGGTTCCCCACCCAACCCCGGCACCTTCTGTGCCTTCCTCAGGGCATTTTTGCCCCAGACGCCTTACTGCGTCCTCAGGGGCCCTATGCGCATTCAGCGCGGCCACTACCCCGCCAGGCGCCTCACTGCGTCCTTAGCGGCCTTATGCGCATTTAGCGGGGCCCGGCTTCCTCCGAGGCCTCACTGCAGCTTATGCGCATTTAGCGCGGCCGCTCCCTTCCTCAGAGGGCCACCGCGTCCTCAGCGGCCCTTATGCGTGTTTAGCGCGGCCCTGTTTCCTCATACGCCTCATGGCCTATGTGCACTAGCGCACCCACTTCACCCCTGACGCCTCCTTGCGCCCTCAGCACAACCTCACGCGCATTCTGCGCACCCCCACATTTTTAACGTGATTCACTCCAGGGCCCGCCGCTCGCCGCCCTATGATTACTCAAAAACCCTGTGGATTATCAAACCCTCAACTCCCCCAGTGTTAACGTGATTCACTCTAGGGCCGCCACCTCGCCGCCCTATGGATTACTCAACAAGCCCTGTGGATTACTCAACCCTCAACTCCACAGTGTAACGTGACTCACTCCACGGCCGCCGCTCGCCGCCTTTTGGGATTACTCACCACCCTGTTATTACTCATCGCCCTGTGGATTACCAGCCTGTGGTTTACTCATCCCCAGGCTGAAACCATTGCCATGGCGGTAACACTGCCACGCCCGCAACACAAGCCGGCGGCACCACAGCCATGGCGCACACTGGCCACGCCCGCAACACAAGCCGGGGGCACCACAGCCATGGCGCAACCCACTGCCACCGCCCGCAACACAACCGGCGGCACCACAGCCATGGCGCAACACTGCCACGCCCGCAACACAAGCCGGCGGCACCACTCCCATGGCGCAACACTGCCACGCCCGCAACAAAAGCCGGCGGCACCACAGCCATGGCGCAACACTGCCACGCCCGCAACACAAGCCGCGGCACCACAGCCATGGCGCAACACTGCCACGCCCGCAAAAACAAGCCGGCGGCACCACAGCCATGGCGCAACACTGCCACGCCGCCAACACAACCCGGGCGGCACCACACCATGGCGCAACACTGCCACGCCCCGCAACACAAGCCGGCGGCACCACAGCCAGGGCGCAACCTGCCACGCCCGCAACACAAGCCGGCGGCACCACTGCCCATGGCGCAACACTGCCACGCCCGCAACACACCGCGGCACACAGCCATGGCGCAACACTGGCCACGCCCGCAACCAAGCCGGCGCACACACGCATGGCGCAACACTGCCACGCCCGCAACACAAGCCGGCGCACCACTGCCATGGCGCCCAACACTGCCTCGCCCGCGACTTACTGCCGGCGGCACCACTGCCATGGCGTAACACTGCCACGCCCAAACACTGCCGCGGCACCACTGCCATGGCGCAACACTGCCACGCCCGCAACACAAGCGGCCCGGCCACCACAGCCATGGCGAAACATTGCCACGCCCGCAACACAAGCCGGCGGCACCACAGCCATGGCGCAACACTGCCACGCCCGCAACACAAGCCGGCGGCACCACTGCCATGGGGGTCAACACTGCCTCGCCCGCGACTTACGGCCGGCGGCACCACTGCCATGGCGGTAACACTGCCACGCCCGCACCCCTGCCCGGCGGCCCCAAACTGCCATGGCGTCAACACTGCCTCGCCCGCGACTTACTGCCGGGGCGGCACCACTGCCATGGCGGTAACACTGCCACGCCCGCAACCGGCCGGGGGGCACCACGCCATGCTTTCAACACTGCCACGCCCGCGACTCACAGCCGGCGGCACCCACTGCCATGGGGGCAACCTGCCAAGCCAGCAACTGGTCACCACAGCCCTCCACATCAACCCGGCAACAGAACACCAGCAGCACCGCTCCACCAAACCCAAAGTCTCGTTTTCCCCCTCCCGCGTCACTAGGGGGGGGGTACTGTTTGCGACTAAAGGTCACCCCTTCGTCTCTTGTTCCCGTGCTCTACCAGTGCGGTCTCTATACAGAGAAACGAGTAGCACGGGACTGTTCTAATTGTAGCCTTCATCATTTTATGGTAATTATCAGGTGTTTTTCATTGTTATAGCTTATCAATATATTCAAATTTTGTACAAAGTAAATCAGCACCATACCCGAAGTTCCTGGGGTAACCGCATGTCTTGGCGAGTGTTTGCATAACACCTTTAAAACAATTATTTTAAGAAAAAAAATGTATATATACTCCGATTTTGTGAAATAAAATTAACCCGACTGGCCAAATGGTACTCCATTCCAGTTAAACCAAAGCTAAAAAGAACCCCTTAGTTACAAGCCTACTCTCATCAAAATTGAATATACTGTTTCGGGTACCCAAAACAGACACACAGACAGACACACAGACAGACACACAGACACACGGCTACTCCTATAGTATATTTGATTAGGTCGTAGGCTGGCGGCATTCCCTCACCTGGCGTCAAGGGTAAGATATTCTCCGAAGGGCTGGCTTGGGTGGAACAGCCTCGTTTTCCGTCAAGAAGAAAATTACCCTAAATAGTAATGTTTTCTAGTATTTCGTATGTATTTGCATGTCTTGCAGAGAGAGAGAGAGAGAGAGAGAGAGAGAGAGAGAGGAGAGAGAGGAAAGAGAGAGAAGGAGAGAGAGAGGAGAGAGAGTAGGGGATGAGGAGAAGAGAGAGAGAGAGAGATAGAGAGAGAGAGGAGAGAGAGGATTTTTTAGAGAGAGAGAGAGCGAGAATGATTTTTAGAGAGAGATCGCGCACGCAGGCTTAGGTCACGGCGTATTCTAGCTGCTGACAAATTCAAGCTCTTCCTAAGGAAAACTGAGCCATTTAACTTAGCAGAGTTGACCATCTGTCGGTAAAGATCTTCTGATCACACAGGGGATAAAACATTTCAAACAAACAATACCAAAAGACAGAAATAATGAAGTTTTACCTTCCCCGAATAAGTCAACTGCCATCTCTCCTTCAAATTCACACCGGGGACGTCACCTTTCAACCCGATAAGTACCGACCCCTACCCCAATTTTACCGATACAATTTTGGACCCCCGCGAGCATCTCGAACGCAACCAAATCCCACACCAGTTTTTACCCCCCCCCCACTTTGACTCGGCCTCACCCACCTTTTTACCCCACCTCCATTTGGACTGCCCCATTTCCCGGGCCTGCGAAACCCTTGGGTAAAATACCCACCGACCACCCTTTCGCGTTAAAAATACGACCCTCCCCCTCCCTCCCCTTCTGACATAACACCCGCACCGCCCACCCCCTCTCCCCCCCCCCCCTGCATTTTCCTCTCCTTCCTTTTTTAAACACTCACTCCTTCTCCCCCCCTCTTCCCCCTTCCTCACCGTCCTTCATTTTCTCTCTCTCTCTCTCTTCTCTCTCTCTCTCCTCTCTCTCTCTCCTCTCTCTTCCCCTCTCTCTCTCCTCTCCGTCCTCTTCTCTCTCTCTCCCCCTCTCCTCTCTCTCTCTCCTCCTCTTCCCCTTCTCTCCCCTCTCTCTTCCTTCTCCTCTCTCTCTCTCCTCTCCCTCTCCTCTCTCCTCGTCTCTCCTCTCTCTCTCTCCTCTCTCTCCTCTCTTCTTCTCTCTCTCTCTCTCTCTCCTCTCCTCCTCCGCATCCTCTCCGCCTCTCTTTCCCCTCACCCGTCCCTCTCTTCTCTCTCTCCTCTCTCTCTCTCTCTCTCATCTCTCTCTCCCTCTCTCTCTCTCTCTCTCTCTCTCTCTCTCTCTCTCTTCTCCTCTCTTTTCCTCTCTCTCTCTCTTCTCCTCCCTCCTCCCTCTTTCGCTCTCTCTCTCTCTCTTCTCTCTCTCTCTCTCTCTCTCCTCTCGGTCCTCTCTCTCTCCCTCTTCCTCTCTCTCGTCTCTCTCTCTCTCTCTCTCTCTCTCTCCTCTCTCTCTCTCTCCTCTCTCTCCCCCTCTCCCTCTCCCCTCCTCTCTCTCTCTCCTTCTCTCGCTCTCTCTCTCTCTCTCGCCCGTCCCCAAATGATACGCAGCCCCCACCATGGCTGATAACGCCCAACACCATCATCGTCGCGCCCTCTCTCACAGAAAGATTCTGGGGGCAGGCACAACGGTATACCAGGCTCCAGTTATTGCTGTGTGTGCTCGTACTTCACTCGCGCCCAAACCCTCGCTGTCGTGCAGTCACCGGAGTGTCCCAACGCTTGTGTGCGGCGATTTTTTCCCACGGAGGAAACTTTCTGTTGCTCCCGACTGCCCAGCTTGGACTGCCCGAGCGTCTTGCGCCCTATCATCCGCGAGCCATTCGCTGACCCACTAGCCCCGTCCCAGGCCCGCTCCCCTCCACTTCAACCCCACCGCCCATTCCCTGAGGACCGGGTCTTCATAGCAGAGCGGGTCTCCCTTCCACCTGTGGAACTAGGAAGTTCTTGGAAGGTTTCCCTGGCTAAAAACGCTTCTCTAAAGGCAGAGAATACGACTTCAGGAAGCAAAAAGAGGGAGTCGTTGATCTTCGCGCCTTCTTAGCAGGCACCCTGACGAAAGTCGACGGCCTCGCCTCCACCCCACTGCACTCTGACACCCCTGTTGTCACTCATGCGACTAGTGCCCTCCCCAGCAAAATTGACTCTGACTGGGGCGCAGCTTGTGCCGCGCATCATGAAGTGAAGGCGTGATGGAGTCGGGGAAAACCCCCCCCCTCTGCATATCATCTCACAGGACCCAGCCAGCGGAGGTGCCGGGCTCGACAACACACCACACCACCCGGCCCGCGGTACTCAAGCTCCAGCCGACCTTCCCCGACCAGACCTCCAAGCCAACCCCCCACGGGAGACGCAGTCTCGAAGAGCCGCTCCCATCCCGTCCTCCCCGATCAGGGGAGCCGCCCGCGCCCACAATAATCGCGGTCATAGTCCCTCCCATGAAAGGAGGTGCCGTTACAGTACTAGCGGCGGCAACTATGACGCGCCGCCACAAACTACGACTCCACCACCACTCACTCCCGGGCGGAAAAAACCTTCCGCTTGTGGAAATTTGCCTTCAGCGAGGTCACACCAGACATCACTTGAAACCGCCATCGTCTGTTAATACTGCGAGAAAAGGGGTCATACTCGCGACCTTTGCCGTAAACGGCTGGCTGAGGAAAGACGGAGCCTAAGCTGCGAGTATTGTCTGCGTTCAGGACATACTGCAGACAATTGTTTCACTCGCGCAGCTGAAACAAGGCAGGAACGATTCTTCAGGGCCCTGTTCACTGAACGAGTCCGCTCCCCCCTAACCCTCCCCTCCCCAGGCCTCTCCACCCATCACAGCATCACCCACAGGTGCTTACACCATTGCCATACGCTGCTGCCGCCTCCCCATACCATCGCTAAGGGCAAGGAATGGCACACGCTGGCCTCAAGATCCTGTCTGCCAATGTTCGCGGCTTCAAGACGAATGTCGGCGAGCTAAGACACACCGTCCTTAGAAACAAAGCTGACGTCGTGGTGGCCGTCGAGACGTTCCTGACTGATGAGTGTGTGACATAATGTGACAGAATCACGGGCTATTGTCACTGGATGCGGCGTGATAGAGGCACCGGACAAGGCGGCGGTGTAGCTGTGTGTTACCGCGAGGGACTGCAGCTTCAGTTACTGCCTGTCCCTGTCCCCAAGAAGATAGAAGCGATGTTCTTCCGCCTTCTCCTCAAAGACAAAAGTGCTGTCTTGTTATGCGCCCTTTATCGCCCACAATGGCACGGCGCAGCGCCCCTAGCCTTCCTCACCGACCAGCTGGACACCATCTTGGCCACCTGAGACTGCCAAAACAGCGTTATCGTGGGCGACCTGAATCAGCACTTGGTGAAAAGGGCCTTCACAGAGTTGACAGTGGTCCATGGGGTCACCAATCACGTCACCTTCCCCACACACGTACGAGGTGGCTCTCTGGACCCAGTGCTCACTGATCTTCCTGCAGACTCAGTGCAGTGCAGCCAGGCTGAACAGAGTTGGCAGCTCTGATCATAATGCAGTGCTCTCCCACATTGGCCTAGACCCCACCAGCGAGGAAACATGCCAGCGGGTAATTTGGCTGTGGGATAGAGCTGACTGGCTGGCCATCAAGCACGTCCTGTCTGACACTGACTGGGCCGCCGCGCTTTGCGATGACATGGATCACAATGTGGACACCTTCACCGCTATTCTCCTTGCCACGCGGAACCAACACGTTCCACATAGAGTGTACGAGGCTGAGCCGCGAGACCAGTCGTGGTTCGGTTTCAGGTGTCGCCTTGCCGCGGAGGATAAATACAAGGCCTGGGTGCGCCTAAACTGCCGCCCCACACAGGTAACAAGGTTTCTGCACCGCACCACCTGTAAGGCCATGACCAGGACAGCTTCATGGGCCAGGAACAGGTGGGGAAATGACGTCAGGAGGAAACTAGCCTCCAATCAGGTTGACCCCAAGCAATGGTGGTCATTGGTGATGGAGAGACAAGGCACCGTTACCCAGGAGAGGATCCCGCCCCTCATCACACCAGCAGGAGACTGGGTGGTAAAAAAAACAGGAGAAGGCAGACCTCCTGGCGACGCACTTCAGCAGGAAGAAGACGACACAGGACCCTGAGAGGCAGCCACCTCGCCTCACCCGTATGTGTCACCGGGCCTGGACTACCCGGTGGTCACAGACGACACCGTGGCCCACCTCCTGCGTACCGTCAACACCAAAAAGGCGCCTGGGCCTGATAGTGTGAGTCCCTTCCTGCTCAAGCACTGTGCAGATGAGCTGATAAGGCCCCTCACGCACATTTTTCAGCAGTGCCTCCAAACGGTGCCTGGCCAAGCCTGTGGAAGGAGGCTCGTGTCACGCCCGTACACAAGAAAAAGCAGAGGACTGATCCCGCCAACTATCGTCCAATCTCGCTCCTGTCAGTTGACAGCAAGATCTTAGAAAGGATTATTGCAGAGCATCTGACCCTCCACCTAGAGGAGCACCACCTGATGTCCCCTAGACAGTACGGGTTTAGGAAGGGGCGCTCCGTCTCGGACCTGCTTCTCCTGTTCTCCAAATCATGGCAGGACTCCCTGGACTCTGGCCACCCATCGCTGGTGATTGCCCTGGACATCACCGGGGCCTTTGACTGCGTGTGGCACAAGGGCCTCCTGGCAAAGCTCGAACAGCTCGGCATCACGGGACACCTGCTGGCGCTGTTCTCGAGCTACCTGCACAGCCGGAGTCTGAGGGTGGTGGTTAATGGAGCACGTCAGCCACATACACGGTGGAGGCTTCCGTTCCACAGGGATCGGTCCTGGGCCCCATCCTGTGGAACATTTACTTCAATGACCTCCTCCAAAGCCTCCCTGTGGCGTCTGCCTATGCTGACACTGCAACGTTCCCCCCTACACCAGAAGAGACTGCGAACGTGATAGATGCCACCAACCGTCAACTTGGTGACGTCTCGGCCTGGGGAAGACGGTGGCAAGTCAAGTTTGCTGCCGAGAAGACTCAAGCCATGGTTATATCACGTTCAAGGGAGGACCCCAGGCTACTCGAGAAGAAGCTGAAGTTTGGGGACGGTACCCTTTGCCATCAAGAACTCCATTAACATCCTGGGGATGGAGGTTGACTCCAGGCACAGCTTTGACCGCAACCTGGAGACAGTGGCGCGTCGAGCCTCCCTGAGGGTGACTCTCCTGCGCCGAGTAAGGCACCTGCTCGACGCTGACGGCCTCATGTGGTTGTATAAGGCCCAAGTGAGGCCCGTCATAGAATACAGTCCTCTCACCTGGATTAGTAGTGCCCAGTGCCACCTGTCACTGCTGGACAAAGTGTAGAGGCGTGCTGACCGCCTCATACACCCCACCGACGACCAATATCACAGGAACGTCGCCCGCTGCAACAGTGGCAGCAGCAGCAGCGACGACAACAACAACAACAACATCAGCTGCAGCTCCAGCAACAACAACAACAACGACTACAGCAGGAGCAGTGGCGGGATGATCCCCGCTCCCAGCTTGACAGCCTGGGGCACCGGAGGAGAGTCGGTGCCCTCACAGTGTTGCACAAGGCCCAGGTCAACACTTTTCCTACCTTGCAGGACTTCGTGTCCCGTGGAGGAGGTCAGAGCGCGCTACGAGGATGGTAGTGTTAGGTGATCTTCTCCTCGAGGCCCCGAGGACCCACACCGTGATGGGACATCGAGCCTTTACTTGGGCCACGGCGACACTGTGGAACACCTTCACGGTTGATGTGGATGTCGTGGCCATGAATACCCAGCAGGGGAAGGCGGCAGCCCACAGATGGTGCCGCTTACATCCGCCTTAGTGCCCGTAAGGCGTGACACAGTGTCGTATCAATAGTGACACACACATAGTGACACACATTGACACAGTGACACAGTGACATACAGTGTACGTGTCAATAGTGCGCCTGACAAGTGCCTGTGACGGACAATGACCCTCAGTCTATAACATTATATACATTATATACTTAGTTATCATCCTATAAGACATAGCTTTCAGATAGATGTCCCCGGGACAGGGGACATCTTTAGCTTCTGCCACTCATAGCCTTCACCAACCTCTTGGGTATTTGTTTGCTCCATGTCAAACCCTGATGTCAGTTGTTTAAATAAACAATAAAAATCAAAGAGAGAGAGAGAAAAGAGAGAGAAGAGAGAGAGAGAGAGAGAGAAGAGAGAGAGAGAGAGAGAGAAGAGAGAGAGAGAGAGATAAAAGAGAGAGAGAGAGAGAGAGAGAGAGAGAGAGAGAGAAGAGAGAGAGAGAGAGAGAGAGAGAGAGAGAGAAGAGAGAAGAGAGAGAAAGAGAGAGAGAGAGAGGAGGAGAGAGGGAGAGAGAGAGAGAGAAGAGAGAGAAGAGAGAGAGAGAGAGAGAAGAGAGAGAAAAGAGAGAGAGAGAGAAGAGAGAGAGAGAGAAAGAGAGAGAGAAAAAGAGAGAGAGGGGAGAGAGAGAGAGAGGGAGGAGAGAGAGAGAGAGAAGAGAAAAGAGAGAGAGAGAGAGAGAGAGAGAGAGAGAGAGAGAGAGAGAGAAGAGAGAGAGCGAGCGAGCGAGAGAGAGAGAGAGAGAAGAGAGAGAGAGGGAGAGAGAGAGAGATAGAGAGAGAAGAGAGGAGAAGAGAGGAGAGAGAGAGAGAGAGAGAGAGGAGAGTAGAGAGAAAAGAAGAAAAGAGGGGAGAGGGAGAGAGGAGAGAGAGAGAGAGACTCACTCTGAGTGAGTGAGTGAGACCTAATGGACTCCAAAAAATAGAGCCGTAAAAGAGAAAGAAAATGGATGTTGAGATTAGATTGGGAGTAAGAAAAACATAAAGAAGTAGACTTTTATTTGCATTAGTACTCCTTTCACTGCCATGCTACTCCTACCTGTGACCCTGCACTCGTAAAAGTACTCCCACGCAGTCCCACACACATATTGACACTCCTAACCTAACCTAATATACCCACATAACTGCAAACACAAGTTCTTTATTTATTTTCACTACTTCTTACTCCTTTATTTATCTCTCCTGGTGGCTAATTTACTTTTCTACACTCCTTACTCCCCTATTTATCCTTCCTTTGTAATTTTTCCGCTATGACGTGGCTTTTGATTATTTCCCCCTAACATCCCTTCTAAAATCCTTCTTCAAGCTATCGAAGGGCATACCACACGCCCGATCGCGCCCTTTGGAATCGAACACTTGTCTTCCTGATATTCGCGGAGGCAACCTGAGTGTATAAAAAGTCAATGAAACATCTCATCCTACGCTGCCTTGGCCTCAAACCCTCTGACCTGCTATCTATCTATCTTTCTGCTGGGTTTTGGTCCATCTTAAAGCCTTTGTTTATGTGATGTGGAGGTTCGAATCTTTTGAGTCTCAACCCCCACCCCACTGTTATTATTTTGTAGGTCTCATCCCGTTTTTCTTTTAATTTCTTTTACTTTTCTGTAAGTTTTTTTTACAGATACAATGGCCTTTTTTGTGCTTAAGTTTAACAAAAGTTTTATCAAAAGACGAGCCACTGAATGCAAGACGCGCGTCACTCAGGCCACGGACCACGCACTCTGGGGCGACATGATAGGGAAGCCGTAGTTGTAGACGTGTTTATAGCTTGTAGTGTTATGTATTGCTTCGTTACCTCACTTGTATTACTTGTATTGCCTTATATTGTTTGTATTTTCCATTCATTTCTTGTATTACCTCTCCTCCTTCAGATAGCTTTTTTCTGCCTTTTTTTTCCTTCTTTACTTAAGCCCCGTCCACACTGTGCCTAATGCAGAGATGCACGAGGCAGGTGGATGTGTTGAATGCCCACCCGAGCGTCCAGACTATGCCTCACAGCCATGGCGGGCGAGGAAACGGGTACTCTGCCGGGCAGAGCGCGCCAGTCATCTCTGAGCATCGGCGGGAGGAGTAAGGACCCCGATGCGCAGCTCACGCAAGAAGCCATCCCCCAAGTCAACTTTTTTTACGGAGGCCACATATCAGCAAAATGCTTAATTTCGTAAGAGACATTTTCCCTAGGGCCACGTACTAGCAAAATGTATACTTTCGATTTATTTTTTATTTTAATTAACATATGGTTGAGTCATTTTCTTGGAGTCCGTGACCACTTTCTTCCTACCTTTGTTTTCGATGAATTTGATAACCTGGACAATTTTAAAGAAAAATTAGCTCCTATGCCCCTCTGGGAAATGACGACTAACTTTTCTAGAGCCCAATATTGAAAATGGCCGCCGCCGACATCTTGAAAAACATAAAATGTTATATCTCTGGCATCAGATGATATAGAAAGACGAATGAGGTGTCATTTTTTACTAATTCTGACATTACAAAGCCACTGGAATGGTTATCGTACAGTTTAGGGATCATTTTGACCTCTAAATCCAGGATGGCCACTGTCCGCCATCCTGAAAAACATGAAATATAATATCTTCGGCACAAGATAAGCTAGGTGGATATGTGAGGTGTTGTTTTCCACTTATTTTAGCATGACACTACTTCATTTTAAACTGCATACTAACTGTACATACTAATCTGCCACTTCACTATCACTACATGATTCACTGTATGAGCCACTATCAGAATCACTGTCCTCACTCTCGCTGCTATCATCGCTGATGTTCTCTGTCTGCGGATTTGCAGGTAGTGGTATGGATGGGGGAAGTGGCGGCTTGGTTGAACGGACAGGCAGACATAAGCCATTTACAAGATGCCACCCATGACCAATCGGTGATGGGTGATTTTGGGGCTGGTAATGCTTTTGCAAATATGCGAGATAGTTTGCACGCTCCAAGTGTGGATGGAGACTGTCCAAGTCGTCGGATAGTGCTTTTCTTTTCTGAGTTCTCCACTTTGCTGCCCTCGCATCTCCAATGGTCTTGCTTTTGGTATCACCATAGACATATCGAATGACAACCCGCTCCAAATCACTGATGATCTGCTGTGTGACAGCTGCGTACCACATGCTGCTAGCAGGTCATGTGCCTCTTTAGACTATTCTAGACGATCTGCGATGAGTTTCTTGCTTGTTCCATAGAAGCCAGAGTTGTGGTCACACCCAGTGAGAACATGAAGTAGTATAATGGATGCAGCCTTTGCCTCACTGCAAAAACATCGGGCATCAATAAGCTGACGCCTGCGTTTCACACACAGGATCCCTGGGAGCACATTCCGAGACGCTAACGTCCATGCTTAACAACTTAGCAACTGTCATCAGCTGTTTTGGTATTACGCGGGGAGATTGACGACGTACCAGTGGACCCTAAGTTGTTAAAACAAGGCAACTGCCTTAGGGTGGTGTTATGGAAGCTACGTACATAAAAATACTCATAAATTGAGAATATATGATGTTTTCTGACTCAAGAACTGAACAGGGCAAGTATACAAATGAAATTAGGCCATATAACAAACCCATGAGCTCGTGGTGAGTTTGTTTTGGGGTGATGGGCCGAGAGTGGTGAGCGGCGGCATCTCACCACACCGGCGGGTAGCGACTAGCGATGCCAGACACCACCACGCACGGCTCCGCGGCAGACTGAAGGTATAGTTACGTGCCCTTTTCCTTAATTAAAACCCAAGCCCTTGTCCATCCAACAGTGAATGGGTACCGGGTGTTAGCCGGCAGTTTGTGACCCGCCTCCCGGGGTGGTGGCTTCCCCCAACAGGAAGGCGAGCTACGAATAGATATCAAGCGAAAAAGATCACAAGAAGAAGAAGAAGAGCGCCCTACTACTCGGAAGGAATAATGAATAGCTATAATACAAAGAAGTACAAGCCACCGGTATACAACAAACCCAAGCGCTTGTGGTGAGTTTGTTTTGTGATGTGCCAAGAGTGGTGAGAGCGGCATCTCAACCCGCCGAGAAGCGACAAGCGATGCCAGACACCACCACGCATGGCTCTGTGGCAGACAGCACCTACACGTACGTAGCTATCGCAAATCTGGCTCCGCAAACACAAGACAAACAGCAGAACCAATAACAACAATAATAATTATATAAGAATATTCCTCCTCCACCTCCTCCTCCTCCTTCCTCTTCCCCTTTATTCTTCTCTTCTTTCCCTTCCCTCCTATTCTTCTTCCTCTACCTAATTCCTCCTCCTTCATCACCACTACTACTACTACTACTACTACTCCTACTATTACTGCTGCTACTACTACAACTACTACTAATACTGCTGCTACTACTACAACTAATACTGATATACTGTTGTTGTAACTACTACCAACACACCAAACTGCTATAAGAAAAGGTTAGGAGGAGGTAGAGGAGGAGGAAAAGGAGAAGGAGAAGCTAGGAAGGTGGAGGAGGAGGAGGAGGAAGAAGGATGGAGCATCAGAGCTAATTTTGGTGTGGATGATAAATTTGTAAACACAGCTGAGAGCGTGGAAGCCTTGTGATTGGCTGAAACTTTTTGAGAAATATTAAGTGATTCGCTGGCGAGGCTGTGACGTCATTGTAGTCGCTCAGTCAATCAGCTATCGGTGCCGATAGCAACCATGTGCCGCCACTGCCATGTCTCGTACCGAAGTACCCACTAGCGCCGGGGTTTAGAAATCGAGGGATGTTGTTGAGCGAACAACCGTGGCCTTTCACTCTCTCAGAATGTCTGCCCTGGTGTCCTCTAAGCAACATATGCCGCTTGCACGTAGTTGTCTGTGTCCTCTGTATCTAGAATGACAGGTGCTGTATAGCCGTCTGACCGGAGCACACTGTATATTATGAACATGGCCGTATCTGCTTCTGCATGGGAGCATGTGAGCTCTGGCACAAGCTTGCCTGTAGTGAGGTTCTTTGCAGTGCTGCCCACTACACAGTAGATGATGTCGGTGCTAGTTGTCGCTGCTGTTCTCTGAAATTCCGTTTGAAGAAATGTTTGAAGCCGGATTTTGTTCTCGGGTTTACCCAGGAGAGCATGGAAAACTTTACTAGAAGGAAATTCATCTTCTGTCTTTATGAAGACATTGCTGATTGACAGTTTTTTTGGGCGCAGTATTCTCTCACTGTCCTTGATCGTGTAATTCTGATCATATGAATCATTGACGCCAATGATGCGGTCAGTATGCTTGTTTCTTGTTAGAACAAAGTGCACCAACTTCTCTGCATAGTCTCCCCAGGTATACTTGGTTCTGTCTCCCTTCTCTCTATCTTCAATGGTAGGAGTTGATAGGCGCCAGATGAGGCCCATATCAATAATAGACGTGTATACATCAGGCTTTTGAATGACGGCCATAGTTAGTTTTTGTTGAAGATTGCTTTTCTGTGATTTACGGATTGTGCCATTGACGTTGAAGATGGAAAGGCGCTCGGCTGTAACACGATGCTGCAGGACTTCTTCAAGTTTCAGAACACCACTCGTTTCGACCAGTCCAAGAACAGAGGCCAAGGCTTTACGCTCCATTTCCTCAATCTTTCTCTTCAGGTTGTCACCATCTGCTTTCTTCAATTCCTGAGTTGAAAAGTTCTTGCTCTTGCTACGGGGAACTCGGTCGTTGAGAGACTTGGTCCTGCAATACACTCTGTCATGCATGAATTGCTTCAGTTTGCTTGAGCCATCCTCCTATGCTGATTTCAAGTCAGCAGCGAGAGCGTCTGAGGCTGGAATTCCTTCTCCCAATCCACATTTTCATGTACATGTTGAAACTTATCAAGTTCTCTCCATTTAAAAGATTTTTTCCCGGATGGATTCCCACTTCTCAGGTGTAATGTTTTCCAAACTGTCATCTGCTGTACATGTCTTTCCACAGAGTAAAATGCACTTGTATTCATCTAAAGCCTTGTCTTGTAACTCTTCACTGTCTGTTATATTATCCATTCTTTTAGTCACTTTACAAGTCGGCGATTTTCATCAGACGGGCATGCAATGCATCTGAAACAGAAGAAAATTAATATTATATATAATTTTTTTGGCCATTTCATTGTTTCTGGGCATGCGATGGAAAAGTATGGAAAAAATATTATATATAAAATACAGCATGTTTTCCCCATTTCTCCGTATCATACTTGAAAATGTATGGCAGGATGTCCCTGAAACTCTAAAATAATACTTCCAATAAGTTTATCATGCTTTAAAAAAAGGGAAAACAACACCTCCCCATATCCCTCTAGCTATCTTGTGCCGAAA
>JACEEZ010002973.1:120000-215000 GCA_016584305.1 Chionoecetes opilio | reverse complement strand
CTTCATCATTCCTGCTCCTCCTCCTCCTCCTCCTTCATCAGCAACACCAGTTATTCCTGTGCATTCTTTTACCTCTTCTTCTCTGCTTGTTCTCATTCTTCAACAATTCTTTACACCCTTCTCATTTTTGTACATATACATCTAGTTAATTTTTCATCAATTTATTTTTCCTTTTTAATTTTTTTCTTCATTTAGTTCTTTATTTTCATATATTTTTTTCATTTTTAGAAATAATTTTCTACATCTAGTTTTCCTTTAACATATTGTAATGCCCGATTTTTTTTTTAAGAACCTCTCCTTAAGGCGGCGTCACACTAGCACTTTTCCGTCTATTTTTTCCCCAACTTTCTAAAAACTAACAATTTTTTTACTGCAAGCCGTCACACACACAATCGTTTGCCTGCACTATCAGTCAGTGTTCCTGCGACTGTAAATAAACATGGCTCCGACGCCAGGGCAGCTTTGAGTACCTTAGGGCAGGCTATCGCTGGTATACACTTAAGTATGTGTATTATTTATCAATCGTAGACGCGCCAAAATAGTTAAAATACATACACATATATACATAAAAACAGTAATAGATGAGCGGGCATCAGCCCGCCGCTGGAGCCGCAGCAACAGTCAGGTCACAGGTGGGCGGGGCGTGAGGTCACTTCCGCTCCTTATTATGAGAAATTCTTTCGAACTACGTGTCCACAGCATTTCGTCTATATTTCAAGTTGAAGTCTTGAAAAGTGAGAAACGATTTTGAGTGGTCTTGAAAAATATAACAAAATCGAGTCCCTGCGAGAGACTGTTGCCTGTTATATAAAACTGGCTTTTAAATGTATCTACATGTGCAATAGTCACTTGAATATTTTTCATACTTTCAAATGTATTGAATTATATTTTGCAAAAAAATCCTGCTTTATATCGAATATCTTTAAAGTAATCACTATGGATTTTGATTTGACTATGAAAGTTGCCTTCAACTTTCTATATGAAGACGATCACGATCGTCTGACTAAGACTGACTGATTCAGACGGACTAACTAGTCAGAGCGAGAAAAAACCAACGGAGATCGTCTAGCTAGACGGAAAAAGTGCTAGTGTGACGCCGCCTTTAGTGACCCGTTTTCTGTCACCAAACATTTTGCAAACGAAAAATCTTGTCTGGAAATGATTCTTAATATAAACTTTAGTTGGTTAATAATACGAGAGGATAAGTGACACCCTATATATATAATCTAGATTTTTTTACATGGTTGTTTTCACAAGAATATCTTAGGAATAAATCATAAATATTTGCGCCAAAGTATATAAAAAATGTGCCAGATGTAGTCCCTTCCAAGGGGCCTTTCCATGGTAGGTATAGAAATAGAGAGTAGTTCATTATTTTATCATAGCTATCAGGAGGACTCCATAATTAATAATTTTTCATACACCGAGGATATTAGCACTGGGCCAGTAGTGTTTTTAATGTACAGTACATACTTAGCATTTAGTAAAATGTTAAGTTTTGGACGCGAAGCAACAAACAACATCGCAATCCCCGGCTGTCCATTATAAAAGCAACATCTCGCCTTGCTTCCTCCATTGAGAGTGCCCAATGGACACTACACACAACACTAATTAGTGACCACTTTGCTGTTTTGACGATGCTTGACGTACCGACACGACAGCAAACGGCGGAAGCCTATAGAGAGGGAGCTTCAGGAAGGCCAACTGGGTCATCTTTCGTAGAGAGATGGCTGCATGGTGGCAATAATACAGACTCTCAGGTAACCTAGACCAATTTGACAACGAGCTTACCGATGCTCTGACCAGTGCGACCAATAAGGCAATTTCGAGGGTAAATGGTCGCAGACCACAGAATAAAGATTGGTGATTTTACGGGCCCCTGATCAGGGAGCTGAATCACAGGGTTAACCGTCTACGGAAACTATTCCGCAGAGAACGATCACAGGATAACCTTCAGCTACTCAGGGAAGCAGTCGATCATACTAAGCATGTCGCTAATGAGGAGCGAGAATCTAAGTCAGTAATTCCCAACCTTTTTTCAGTTGTTTCCCCCTTCAACCAGTTCAACCATCTGGATTTCCCCTTCATGTGGACAAGGAAAAAGTAGCCAAAACACAAAATTTACTTGCTTAATAACACAAGCATATAGACACTTTCCTCTATATCTATACACACAACCCTCGTTTTCCCAGAATATTAGGGGGGAGCACTGGTCCGGGAACTGCAAACGTACGGGAATCGCAACAGTCCGAGGCCATTACCCACCGCCCGACGTTTATCCTACTATCCTATTTACTGTCCAGCAACCGCCAATATCAACTACCCCGCCGCGGACTTTTACGTCACTTTGTTGTTGTTTTCAGGGCTGCGAGGATCCTTTGGGGAACACTATGAGCCCTGGTGATGTCCTATGATGCTATCACAGGCGCTGTAGTTGACCTGTCTTCCTCAGGAAGGCACAGGTGAGGCGGATACCAGCATGTTGCCGGTAGGGGTGGACGCCAGCCGCCGCCAGCAGGGTGGGCACTGGGCAGGTCACAGGTGGCGATGTTCAGGGTGATGAGTTGAGAGCGTAGCACTAAACGGTGGGAGTGGAAGTGCGGACACTGTAGCATAAAGTGTTCAGTAGTCTCAGAGACGTTCCTGCACCAGGGGCAGTGGGGTTCAGGGGACTGACGGAGGCGGTGCAGGTGAACCATGAGTGTCGTGTGCCCAAATGTAAACAATACGACCGCTGAGCATGCCCTGACCTGACCTGGCGGGAGGCGCGGACACTGACCAGGGGTGACAAGAGATGCTCGGACCGCCGGACAATTTTGTCGATTTACAGACTGGACCAGGCATTTGTCCGGGACTCTGATATATCCCCGGACCTCGGATTTTGACCGGTAAATCCGATATCTGGGAAATGGAGGTCCGGGAAAATGAAGGTTGTGTGTATATACTTCAAGAAAAGTCAATAGCTGCATTCTAAGATTTTTTTTTTCTATCGACTAAATGCTAGTAATGTAGATGTCCCTCTGGATAAATTTCCCCTTCGAATCCTAAAGTTTCCCCCCAGGGGGAAATTTCCCCCAGGGTGGGAGATGCTGATCTAAGTCGCTTGAATGATGTGAAGGCTTTCAGCATCACACTACCCTCACGGAGCTTTGGGCTTGCCTTCGGCGAACCACGAGAGGGAAGAAATCGCGGGCCCATGCCCATCCTAACGCAAGAAAAGAGGCGGGGAGACTTGCTGTGTCATATACGGAGAGTGCAGCCTCGAATCAGTTACCGAACGAGGCTGAAAGGTATCGGGAGCAAATGCGCCCAGATCGCCTGATCGCATCCGTGGAGGAACAGAACGCGAGGATGACACAGATTGCCCCTTCACCATGCAAGAGTTGAAAAAGGCTGAAAAAAGAGGAGGTGACACAGCTCCAGGCGAGGATGGGGTGACTCACACCATGTATAAAGCATGGGAACAGCTGGTGAAGCTGCACTCCTCGCTCTCATCAATGCTTCGTGGGTGGAGGAGCGTCTCCCTTCAAGATGGAAGACAGCCCTCATCCGCCCAATACCGAAACCCAAGGAGCCTGGCTAGACCAGGCCCATCTCGCTTCTAAGCTGTACTGCGAAAGCAGTACTTGGTGCATGATAGTCCATTTCCCACACAATTGCACCTCCCGCTGCATGCCGTCCCCTCGGCTTGGCAGTTGCAGCTGATAACGTCCATTAGCTGTTCAGGTGCTATGGGATCCCTGGACAGCACTGGCATCACTTCGTTATTAGCATCAACTTCCCAACCGTAGTTGACGCTAACAACGAATTTCGACAGCAGGAAGGCTAGCCTTGGCTGCAGCCTTCCACAGCATGATCTGCATATATGCTCGCCGGATGTGGAGGGCCAGGTTATTGTTTGTTGGGGGGAGGGATTTCAATGGTGGTGGGTTTTTACGCTTGCAAAATATTTTATGCCTAGCACCATTCATGGAAGCGCATTTCTTCTGTCCATAGAGGGCCAGACAGAATGCTATACCAGTTTCCATCAGTTCATACTGGGTGGCATCCTCTTCCCCTGGAACTGTGTCCAATCCAGGGATGTCATTCTGAAGGAGCACTTTGAGAGCAGAGGCCTTTCCTTTCCCATTTGGGTACGACACTGTGTCACATCCAGATAGAGCATACATACCCAAGATGCCTTTGCATTTCTCCCCCAGCTTGGAGACAGTGGCGTTGATGTCGAGCACCGATCTGTCCCATTTCTCCATCTGAACTCGGCATGTCAACCCACCTTTCCAGCACCAGTACACAAACAGAACAAACACATCTGTGTCGTCACTAAGAATCCGCACATCCGAGCTCAACTGCAACTGCCAAGCCGAGGGGAAGGCATGCAGCGTGAGGTGCAGTTGTGTGGGAAATGGACTATCATGCACCAACTTGCTTGTGTGAGAGAGGGGGGGGAAATGCTTCAACCCACTAACACAAAGGGTTGATGACGAGGGAGACGAGGATGAGGGATATGAAGAAGACGAGGATATGGAGAGGAAGGACATTGACCATGAAGAGGAAGACACGTAATGACTCTCTCCAGTCAGACCATTTCCACGACAACTCCATTGTGCGCAGTGCTAATTGTTGAATTAAAGAACAATAATATGTTGATTTAGAATATAAGATTCCAAATAGATTTTTGCTTTGATTTAAAACATATGTTATGTCAAATAGGGAATATATTCGTAATTTCGCGACATACCTAATTAATATGCTACTTAATTAGGCAATTTATGGAAAAAAAATATATATATACACAGTAGCATCTTGCAGTTTTACATCATTGAGAACTTTTAAAAAAACTTAGGTCTAGACACCCATAGGAATTCTATAGGCGGTTTAATAAGGAAGAATTTACGAATATGCTAATTAGGTCAATTATGCAAATTGCTCAACAAATGCAAATTAGCATCCGGCAGTTCCTGCATCCTTAGGATGTGTACATTACATTTGAAGCATAAAACCTTACTGTACTCAACATTTCCAGGTTCACTATGGGGCATATAGGTATGGCTAGTAGACTAGTTTACATGTTCACCAACGTCGCCACGCAGACACATATTGGCGCCCTTAAGGTGGGGATGAGCGAATTAACGACTGTTTATGGTTTGCTGTGGTGGGAATAACTGTAATATCAGGGCCAAACATAAATAAAGTGTTTTAGGTCCCGGTGCACAAATATTTTAGTTATCCATCAAAACACCAATACTTTGTGAGAGAGGACAACGAGGAGAACATCAAACGTAACAAGGAGTAACTTTAGTTTAAGCCCCCGTCACACATTCCATAATCGAACCACGAATGCGCCAACAATGCAATGCGCAGCGCCGTCATGGTCCTGGTTATGGGTCCATCGTGACCGATTGTGACGCTCGTGACGCGCTCGGCCGAGGCCACGAAAAGTTAGTGCGTGCACTAAAAAATCGGGAAGCTCCCCGATGTTTGTACCCAACGCAGCGCTATCTTAAGTCTATCGTGACGCTATCGTTATTTATGTAGCAGCTTCGTGACACTACCGTGATCGTCTTATGTCTATCGTGACGATAAGAAACCGTTACGCGCTCTGTCATCCTTACCTTCCCCCCCTTTTTCCCACCCCCTTCCGCCTTCCCTCCCTTTCTCATTCACCTCCACCCACCCTCTACTGCCTACCCCCTCCTCCCTCACCTCATGGTGACACCCCCTCTCGTCTCCCTACCCCCATACTCCCTCACTACGAGGTGACACCCCCCCTCGTCTCCCTACCCCCCTACTCCCATCACGCGGTGACACCACCTTCCCCTTATTTCCTACCCCCTACTCCCTAAACACGTGAAGATGCCATGCCACCCACCCCCTTGTAACCACACATATCCCCACCAACACCACAACGCCTTCTCCATCCCCAACCCTCCTCCTCCGTTTCCCCACCAACACCCCCTTCTTTATTACAGCCCCCTCCCCGTTTCCCCCCCTTCTCTATCACCAACACGTACCCAATCCGGTTTCTCCCATCTTTATCTTCCTTCTCCATTACCATGGCAACATCCACCCACGTGTGAGGCTCTTGACGCTATCGTGGTACGTTCATGGCACCGTCATGGCACAGTCGTGGTTATCGTAGCTCTATCGTGACGACAAAATGACCATTGATTTTCCATTCGTGATGTAGTCTTACACCTGTCATGACTCCATCGTGACCATCTTACGACCATCATGACACATACGTACAGGCAGCGTGACATTGTTGTGAGGCTATCGTGTCTGCGTTTATCGTGGTCAAATTAAAACGATAGCGTCAACAATCAAATTGGTGGCGCTATCGTGGTTCGATTATGGAATGTGTGACGGGGGCTTTAGTTGGAAGAAATGGGTATCGACTATCGTGCAACCCCCGGAAATAAACTTTTAATCAGTGCCACTAGGTGGGAAAAAATGTGTAGAGAACGATTAGCTATGTTAAGAAGTCGTCCGGATGTCCCACATATCATTTTTATGCAAATTAATGCCGCCATTACCAAAAAATCTATTTTTCGCAATATCTCCGTCAATAATACTGATAACTGAACAAATAAGGTGTCTATTCCTAGGTTATGAGGGTCATAGATCTTGGAAAGATTACTCCCGAAGTGACTACTTGTCCCGTTGTTATGCTATCATGCAAATTCCAGCTTTCTTAACAAACAAAAAAAAACTTATGTCCTTGTACGCAGGGAGTCCTTGGAGCAGGGAGTCCGGAGTCCTTGGACTCCCTGAAAGCCCGTAAACTATTATGACGAACAAAGACAGCAACGTCTTGGTACTTATCGGTGCTTCCTAGTGTGTAGGCTCGTGCGAGAGCATTAGATACAGTGATACTGGAGCTGTGAACTAGCCAGAATGCGATTGCAGCACCGGTCATGATCGACCTTTGTGAAGTGGACATGGTCTTTGATTGGGTCACTCTGCAGGCGTTTCAGTAGTTTCTCGGAACGATAGTTGGAGTTCTCGTACCCATTCTGTTTTAGTTCTTCAACATAGATCAGGCGCAATTAAGGAAGATAACCGTAGGACCTCATTTTGCTGGATGATATATGAGTCTGAATGTGCTCAAGTACAGAGAGGAGTGCTATTTCTTGGGCGGCTGACACACGAGCACGCTTAGTATGCTCTCCTTTGGCTCTGCGAATCCCACTCTCGTAGTTAGCATATGCTGGGGTGAAGGATTTGTGGCACGACGGATGGTGTTTTGTTTCGACAGCAAAGAGATCTATGTCTTTAACTCGTCGATGAAGGCGAACCAGACCCATCTTTTCAGCCCGTGATTCGATGTGTTCCCATACATTTGATGGAAAGGTTACAGCTCGCTCGGTTTTGCGATCACCATCTTTGATCTCTACTTTTTCACAAAAAATGCATTCTGGTGGGAATATTGGTCCTGTGGAACTTGTTGAGGACCACTTACGAGGGGAGTGATGCCATTGTGAGCCTTCTGCTCCCTCGTCTTCTTTGTCATTATCTGGCAGACGATTAAGGTTGGCAAGGAATCGCTGATAATACTGTCTGTGACATCCAACACTTTTCAGGTCATGCGGGAGACTTGTTGGGATCGGATCACACACGGTTTGCATTCGATATGGTGAATCGTGTGATAGACGCAGAAGTCGGTTCCGGATGAAGGTGCTGCACGTTTGTCATCTGCAGTTCCTTTGATTTCACTGAGGCGTGTAAAGTGACCATGATCAGCCATGGAGAGCACATGAATGATGCATGTAGATTGTAGTTGGAGAGTGTTTAGGAGCTGTATCATCTCCACTCCGGTCAGGTTTTCGCTTAGGCATGATTACTAGTATTGTCTACCACCACCACTACTAAAGTCTACCACCACTGTTAATTCTACCTCAAACGTGTATCTGGAAAGAAAAGTTACTATTAATACCAAGACTACGATATGAACATGCATGTATGTGAAGAGTGTTCTACTACTGGGTGCAGATCTCATATCCGGTCAGGTTTGTGCTGGGTATGATCAACGTCTACCACCACCATGTTAATTTTACCACCACTGTTCATCTGGAAACAAAATTCACAATTAATATTAAGACTAAATAATAAAACATTAAAATAACCATTGATGTTAAAATAAAATATTCACAAACAAGTTTGCCCTCTGAATTTTTCAGCGTTATCACCTGAAAATACAGCTATAATCTTTTTTTCTATCAATAATTATATCTACCTATAATATAATCTCTTCAGTCTTTTTATTTTATTTTACAATATTTCCATGCTAGGATGTCAATGACACAAATTATCACTTCCGGAATGGTCCTAACGTGACCACTGACCCTCATAACCTGGGTCTAGACACCTTATTTGTTCAGTTATCAGTATTATTGACGGAGATATTGCGAAAAATAGATTTTTCGGTAATGGCGGCACTAATTTGCATAAGGATGGTATGTGGGACATGCGGACGAGTTGTTAGTTAACATAGTTAATCGTTTTCTACACATTTTTCCCCACCTAGAGGCACTGATTAAAAGTTTATTTCCGGGGGGTGCACGATACCCATTTCTTCCAACTAAACTACTTGCTTGAGTCATAATGTAGCGTTGTGGCCTTCATTGTGCTTTCATGATGTATTACTGTATTAACAAGAAAAGTGGTACGCATGGGTATTAAATAAAACTAAGGAAATAACTAGGGTAGATTTCCTTTGGTGAACGAAACAAATTTTTTCTGGTAAGTTTTTATGTGTTTTGAATTAATCTGCTAACCATTTCTGTCGCAAATCAATTTTGTTGGGCAACAAAAATGACAAAAAATCAAATTGAACCTTACCGAACCTTTATCTTACTTAACCCTTACCTAGCATAACCTAACCTAACCTAACCTAACCTAACCTAACCTATACCTAACTTAACCTTCCTACACCTAACCTAACCTTTACCTAACTATACAAAATAAAAAATATATTTGCGACAGAAACAGTTTGCAGATTAATTCAAAACGCATCAAAACTCATCAGAAAAAAATTGCTTCCTCCACCAAAGTGAATTCGGTGTTCATCTGGAATAATACAATAACTAGTGGTCAGGGAGCCTAGTATGGCACAGTGACGTAGATTCCCAATAGTTCTCAACAGAACGTATTTAATTAGTATTTAGTTTCATTCCTGTTCTGCCAGGTGGTGTTTATGTATCCAGACACGAACGTGACGACGTGGCGGCTGCAGAATAAGCAACACTCCCCCTATTGGCACTACGCCCAGGTGGGTGGCTGACCTTTTCGGTACTATCATTTATCTGGTGTAGCTAGATGTTAACATGCACACCTACGGAACTGAGAATCTCTGATCGAATAGTTGCCAGATTAGAAAGCCGCACAGCCTACGTGCATGTAATACAGTAGCAGAGGCAGGCGATACTGATACGGTAAAAGAGACAGGTACACGGATGTTAACAAAGGATCTCCAGACGTTGTCAGAATATTAAATCTAATAGCTTAGGCAAAACATCATAATCATTTAAGTGTGATTATTGCCCCGCTGAAATATATTCTAGCAATATTCTCAGCAGTGCTCCTTAAGAAATGTGTTCTGAAATCAATTGTTATACCGGTTGACTGTTAAGAAAATCATATGAGATAATATTTGGTTAATATATTCGCTTTTAAATTCACACTACACGTTTTTGCTGTCCGTGTCTACGTGGGCGTGGCGATCAGTGACGTCACTGTGACGTCGCCCCGCCACTCCCGCAGCCACGTAGAAAGAATTAGGAGCTCCGAATAATGTGAGCTGCGACGCGGGTCTCCCAAGGTCAGTGACGTCATCAATGCTCCAGCAATGTGGTGGTCGCTGGGAGCCTGTGTTCACATTACACCGGCAGGAAGTGACGTCACTGTGACGTACTGTGAGTTATTGATGACAAGATGCACGTAGACTACGTCCAGCAAAAACGTAGGATTCTTATATTAGGCAGGGCTCAGGGCCTTAGATTATATATGGGGACTACATTTATATTATGATTGTTTTCAACAGGACGACCATGAAATGTGTGCATGTGTTAAATAGCCTATTTCGAAAATGAATAAATGTGAACGATAGACGAATAAATCTTATTTGTTGTCATAAAGTATCAAACGGAAGCAACAAAGTGTTCATTAACACCTCAACCGAACAAACACATTGCGTTACTAATAGTCAGGCAGATAGGTGTATCCATCATAAGAATTGTGGGTTTAGACGTACAAGCATGAAATTTGGCACAGTCATAGATAATAATAATCTTATAAATAATTGAAGATATGGACCCACTGCGAAAACGTCCTATGGTAGCCGTGGCGGTCATTTTACAAAATGACCGTTTTGACCGCGATTATTTTTAACCGGACGACACAAATGCTTCTTTATGTTCTAATGAAATTACTCTAGATACACATATATGCCATAATTGTATTCTCCAAATGACCACAATTTGCATTTGTGTTGCCAGCAATGTCAATTAACCCACCAGGGACCGTAATAAGTGCTGACTCATCAAATTTCGGAACCTCCGCGTTCAGGAGTCAATGTTTCAGTGAAATTACAGGACCAAATTAACTAGTTGACAGGTAAGTACATATCACTCTTCCATCACTCTTCAATGGACCATCAGCTTTTGGGAGTGGAGGATCCTTCCGAGGTAACACCAGCGGACGAACACAGGTGTAGGACTCTGGGAGCTCTGACAGTGTAGTGGTAGTAGATGGCTGTTCAAGGACGCTGTGTTCCTGCGGTCCTCCATTATTTTGCAGGGCTGGGGTGCTGGAAAAGTGAATCCCCGTACCGTGAAAGGAATCGTCGACGTTGTGGAGCTGGATTGTGGTCGATATTATCAACCGCTGTCGTTGTGAATAAGCCCTCGCGTAGATTGGGTGGACACACTACTCATCTCGGTGATAACTGCTCACCACACTCTGTTTCCCATGGATGTGGAGATTGCCATCACTTTGGTCATAGGAGAAAGGACAGTCCGAGATCAAACAGCATCTCAAATTAGGTCACGTTTCCGAGTCCTTGCATGGACTGTGAGTCCCCCGTAGATGGGCAATGGGGTTTCCTGTCTTTGTTGTGACGCACAGTAGTAAATACCCACTCTGCGACGGATGGAGCTATTGTACTGCAACAACTGAGCTGTGCTGAGGGGTTTTTTGAGTTACACCATCCCTGATTGAGACTTGATGTTGGGGCCGTCGAGGATCATGGCCACCAAAGTCAACAGTGACTGAGGTACTGATTTTACTTGGCCGTCCTCATCAAATAACCTGTGAATATAGCGCAGTTTGGAACATTTTCTACGTACTATCTTCGCTGCCCTTGCAAGACATATGGCTTCGTCATCGTATTCTTCTTTGCAGACTTTACGGAGGGCAGGTTCTACATCTTATAAATGCAAGTGAATTAGTTCTAACGCCTTCTTTTATGAGCCGTAAGGTATGGGATTTGGGCCCGGATACATTTTTTAACTCTGTGCTATGTTGTCTGACATGCTGCTCCACTCCAAGTTGCCCTAGACGATTAGATAAAGTTTGACGAGATCTGCAATTTTAAAGACATGGGCAGCTCTTCATCTATTCTTGTTTCATCGATAAATGACAGCAACTCGGCTAGTGCAATCCCAGCTTGACTTTATCAGTTGTGTTCATCTTCTGTTTATCTTGTAATGTTTAAATTTTGTTGAAAAAATGAAACAAGACACCTTGGATGATATTTGCATTTTGTGCGACCATGTCCCCAGCATTTAAATTTTTGCAAGTAGCCTCTCGTCTGCAGGTTAATGCACAACTTCGTACGCGGGAGTCTAGACGAAAAGTTGAGCCTCATGGAGTGGTTCGGAAGTTGACACATCTTCGCATAAAAAACAGACATCCGTTTCCCTCCCCACTTCATGATGAACAAATTGACGAGTGTATTTCTGAATGTAGTAGCATCAGGGTCGCAACCCTGCTTGCATTTCCTTTTTTCTGCTCGTTGTAGTTTTATATTATGAATTTGTATGGCAGGATTTTGCCACTTGGCATTGTTCTCCAGAAACGTAGCTTCAATGCCTTTCCCCGTCATCAAGGGTCCTAATTCTAGTGGCATCGGTAATTCGTGAAGTTCATTGAAAACGTCTGAGTTGCAGGCAAGGGTAGAGTAACCAACCCCAAAACATCGGCCGTTTTGATTCTGCTGGGCATTGCAAACTTTCCCGTGTGATGTTTTGGCACAAAACCGCACTTGTTCCAACCCGTCTGTACTGCGCCTTTGATTGTCCAGGTTGCAGGGATCCACTAGCTGATAACTCCTAGACATTTCGCTGTTCGAAACACCAACTGAAAGAAAAAAATATGATAAGATATGAGGAAAAAATAGGATCCGATAACAAGTTGCAATAAATAAATAAAAACTTTATTATCACTCACTCATATCATACTCATATCATAGTCAGGCAGATAGGTGCATCCATCATAAGAATTGTGGGTTTAGACGTACAAGCATGAAATTTGGCACAGTCATAGAAAATAATCTAATGAATAATTCGAGATATGGACACACCGGAAAACGTCCTATGGTAGCCGTGGCGGCCATTTTACAAAATGACCGTTTGACCGCGATTATTTTAACCGGACGACACAAATGCTTCTTTATGTTCTAATAAAATTACTCTAGATACACATATATGCCATAATGTATTTCCAAATGACCACAATTTGCATTTGTGTTGCCAGCAATGTCAATTAACCAACCAGGGCCCGTAAAAAGTGCTGACTCATCAAAATTTCGGAACCTCCGCGTTAAAGAGTCAATGTTTCAGTGAAATTACAGGACCAAATTAATAGTGACAGGTAATACATATTATTTAAAGTAAACCACTTTTATCTATGACTGTGCCAATTTTCTGCTTGTACGTATGTAAAAAACACACAATTCTTATGATGGATACACCTATCTGCCTGATTTAAAAAGTAACAAATTTAGTAACTGAGAAAAATTATTTGGTGGCTAAGAGATAAATACAGTTTCGTCATAATTTTTAAAAAATCCCTGGTTTAGTAATATTTTATTTGGTTAAGTTGACAAAATGAATATGGTAAATTAAACAGTTTCTTTACAACAATACAGTTTGTTAACAATAATCTAAACTCAAAAGTTCCAACTAATTTAGCTATGTATATAAATACTAATTACAGCAAATATATTGGAATGTTTTTGAAAAACGCATTTTAAATACATTATTCCGTAAGTTGTAAGCATTCAACAAGCTTCCAAGATTGATTTAGAGAGAAATAGTGTAATAATAAATAGGCTCCCCGTATATAGATATGTCCCATCTTCCCAACAATATATTCCCGACATATATGAAACGACAACAAGCTGCTCTGAACATTGAAGATTAGTGATATTGACATTATTAAGCATGAGTAAAGCACTGTAACGGTAACTTACTAGATAGTTCCAGTTTGATCTTGTTTAACGTACAATTTTCCCCACCACACTGGCACAAAGGGGTACATTTAAATTAGCTTTTTTGCACTTGCATCGTCCCTTGCAACCCTTTTGCTTTAACAACAAATCAGCTCCCTTGATGAAGTGCTGGCTTCAGGAAGCATGGACCACAGGGGTTTCCAGTTGTGGGGATCGATCCATCCCCGATCCCCAGGTGAGGGCAGATGCATAAAACCTTGAGCATGTTTCCCCAGCAGTGGCCACCCGTGTACACAGCCCTCTTGATTTGTTGTACCAGGGCTCCTCTGGTAGGGGGAATAGCTTCCATGGCTCGTCCTTTCTTCGTGAAGAGTGCCTGTCGAGCTTCGTCTATGTTGACGAGATTGCTGGTGCGATCGTAGAGAAGAATGGTGAACCGCTCGAGCAGCACTGCCACAACGTATCAGGGATGTCTGCTGTCCCCGTGGAGAGATGAGCTAACGCTGGCGTCAATTCGTCAAATACTTTCCAGGTATCCCAGCCTGTCTTCTTGCCTCGTGTATTAAATGACGAGACTGTGTCACACCCTGTGTATGCATGAAACATCGGGAGGGCCTGTGACTTATCTGGTCCGAGGAATGCTGCAATTTCATGTGCTGGAATATACCTGAAGTGCTGGCCTGTCTCAAAGGCCACCCAAAGCTCCGGGATTTTGAGTTTGGTTGTTGCTGCCACAGCCAATACTACTATATCTGTATCCACCGTACGCAGAAGAATTTTCTGAAATCCATCACGGACTGCATCCGCGAGATGTATCTCATCGTGTATCAGCCCCCTCATGGTCACATGGGGCAAGATGACTGGTGTCGCGTGCGGGAATGCACGTCACATCTGAACCAACCGTGGTGACTATCTGCTTATCTGATACAAGATGTGTGATGTGTTTTGTCAAGAAGGCAAACAGTTCTGTTTTGTTTGCATCAATTCTCAGGAACTGCTGCCAATTTCCTGGAAGAACAGTGGATCCGTCAACTCTCCTTCGAATGCCTTTCCCACGTTTGTCCCTGGCTTGAGATTTCAGGCTGTTGTCACGGTACTGGTCCCAGACTATGTCCACACGACAGGCTCTTTGCAAGTAACCTTTGATGTGTGGCAAGAATACTTTCAGCGCATAATCATCAAAGGTTTTGGCAGCAACGGGTTTTCAGAACGTTCACCAACACTGCCCCGTCAAGATAGTGACGTCAGTATCGGGTTTTTGGAGCATCACCTCTGACCTCTGCGCAACTCTCTAGACACACCAATAGATCTGATTTGGTTCCCAGTCGTAATTTCCCCAAGCTGAGATAATGACGGGACACATGCTTGGTTTCAGGGCGGAAAAATTCTGCAAGAACCTTTCTCGTGTTTGAGACGCAATGTAGAGTCTTGAGAATAAAAAAGCAGTCACTCTTTAGCGAAGCTACTGCAAAATGGGCTTGGATTTTTCTCTTGGAGAGGATCGACTAAACAATGGGAGTTTATTCTTTTTTATTGGCTCAGTAAGAGGTACGGTTTTGCTCAGTAGGGCGGTCTGCTACGAAGGGCTTGTACTGTGCTTACCTATCTCCTCAGCCTGTTTTAACAGTTTGAAACAACAGTTGGGTCAGCAATGTCTCTTGTGTTTCCCGCCGCAGCAAGTCTGTACTCTCCTCTAGGAAGGGGTTTCCATTTCCTCTATTACTTCAACAAGACGTTTGAAATGTTGAGTAAAAATTACCTGTGAACATTTTTTGCTCATGGGGGCGTGTGTCTTGATTAATCCTTATTTAATTCCCCCCATGGATGCTTCAACTCGGTAGTCATTCTAAAACCCGTTCCGGCCCAGCCACCATCCATCTTCTAGGAGCATTTGGATTTTGAGTGAGTCCAAACAGCACCACCGTCACTCTTCACAGCAGCATTATTTTTCTCATGAACCTGGTCAATGGCCATGGATGAGAAAACCCCGTTTTGTCTTGTGAACTGTGAATTGCCATTTTGAATTCAGTAGCAAAAATCTGGTGTGTGACTTGTTAAGAATCATCATGTCTCGAATGTGCACAGGCACCCCTCGGCATTGTTGGTGTGGTCCATGCTGAAAAAACCATGGGCAAGCTGTGTGAGGCTGTCCATGTACAGGGGGGAAATTTGCTGTCCTCAGTGACTTGACAAACGTTTAAAAGGAGGAGTTCCAGTTGAAGAGTGATGTGCCAGAATTGGAACTGGGGGCATATCTCGAATTCGTTGACCACACCAGTCATCAAAGGATTCAGGATGGCTTTCAGACTCCAGAGACTGTGTAATGGGCGTAAAACTTTGTCAGTAGGGTATATAAGCTGCTTGCTGTCATTGATGCGCATGTCGGTTCTTGTAACTGAGATGCATGCATAAATGAATCTGCAGTTCCAGGAGAAGCAACTTTGGCCTGAACCAGGGCTTTCCCCCCACCCGCATCTTCCAGCCAGTCTCCGATCACTTTTAGTCCAGCCATCTCTATATGCAGCCCTCCCCAAAATGATGACGAAATGATCTTCACCCGTACGTTGAGGCCAAGTCCCTGTATCTGCTTGTAGATGGTGTAGAGTGGTTGATCCACAGTGATCACTGGTTTCTGTCCTTGGTTGACTTCCATCACAGCTTTTTTAATTTACGTCCAGGAGTGCCGTATCATACCAACAGACTTGGGGTCGTCCGGAAAGAGGAGAAGTAGTGCTGTGATCGCCGGCAGATTATCTTGTCTGACTCCTTACTGGCATGGTAGGCTGCCCATGATAAGTTTCTGTCACTTTGTGGAATTTTGATACCTCTGTTTTACAGTATCCAGCCATCTGTAAATTAAGCAAAGTACATTAGAATTGTCAGAAAACAATCAAACATTTACTCAAGGTATAACAATAATGTATTGCATCACGTTCTTATGGCCTGGTATTATGTTAGAATGTTACAAGTACTCACCCCTACTCTTGGTGCAATGCCTGGGTGATCTCCTGCCCTCATTCTTCAATGACCATCAGCCTTTGGGAGTGGAGAATCCTTCCGAGGTAACACCAGCGGACGAACCCAGGTGTAGGACTCTGGGAGCTCTGACAGTGTAGTGGTAGTAGATGGCTGTTTAAGGACGCTGTGTTCCATGCGGTCCGTCCCATTTTTTTGCAGACTGGGGTGCTGGAAAAATGATATCCCAGTACCGTGAAAGAATCTGTCGACGTTGTGGAGCTCGGATTGTGGTCGATATTATCAACCGCTGCCGTGTGAATAAGCCCGCGTATGGCTTATTCACACTACTTCATCTCGGTGATAAATGCTCACACACTCTGTTTCCCATGGATGTGGAGATTGCCATCACTTGGTCATAGGAGAGGAAGTCGAGATCAAAACAGCATCGCAATGAGGTCACGTTTCCGAGTCCTTGCATGGACTGTGAGTCCCACGAGATGGGCAATGGGGTTTCTCTGTCTTTTTTGTGACGCACAGTAGTAATACCACTCTGCGACGGATGGAGCTATTGTACTGCAACAATGAGCTGTGCTGAGGGTTGCTTGGGTTAACCCATCACCTGATTGGGACTTGATGTTGGGGCCGTCGAGGATCATGGCCACCAAAGTCAAAAGTGACTGAGGTACTGATTTACTGGCAGTCCTCATCAAATGAACCTGTGAATGTAGCCCGCAGTTTGGAACATTTCTCTACGTACTATCTTCGCTGCCTTGCAAGACCCTATTTGGGTTCGTCATCGTAGTCTTCTTTGCAGACTTTACGGGTGGCAGGTCCTACGTCTTTATCAAAAAGCAAGTAGTATATCACGCCCTTCCTTATGAGCCGTAAGGTATGGGATTTGGGCCAGGATACGATTTTTTAACTCTGTGCTATGTTGTTTTGACATGCTGCTCCACTCCAAGTTGTTCTAGACGATTAGAATAAAGTTTTACGAGATCTGCAAGTTTAAAGACAGGGGCCATGGCTTTCATCTATTCTTGTTTCATCGATAAAGACAGCAACTCGGCTAGTGCAATCCCATGCTTGACTTTATCAGTTGTGTCCATCTTCTGTTTATCTTGTAATGATTTAGTTTTGTTGTAAAGTGAAACAAGACACCTTGGATGATATTTTGCATCTTGTGCGACCATGTCCCCAGCACTTAATTTTGCAAGTAGCCTCTCGTCTGCAGGTCTAATGCACATCTTTGTACGCGGGAGTCTAGACGAAAAGTTGATGCCCCACGGAGTGGTTCGGAAGTTGACAATCTTCGCATAAAAAAACAGACATCCGATGCTGCCACTTTATGATGAAGACTTGACGAGTGTATTCTTGGATGTAGTAGCATCAGGTCGCAACCTGTGTGCATTTTTTTTTTTCTGCTTGTTGTAGTTTTATATTATTGAATTTTTTATGGCAGGATTTGTGCCACTTGGCATGTTCTCCAGAAACGTAGCTTCAATGGGCCCTTCCCGTCATCAAGGTCCTAATTCTAGTGGCATCGGTAATTCGTGAAGCTCATTGAAACGTCTGATGTTGAAGGGAATGGTAGAAAAACCAAAATCCAACATCGTGCCGTTTTTATTCTGCTGGGGATTGCAAACTTTCCCGTGTGATGTTTTGGTACAAAAAGCAAATTGCCCAATCCGTCTGTACCTGCGCCTTTTATTGTCCAGGTTTCAGTGGATCCATAGCTGATAACTCTTAGACATTTCGCTGTTCGAACCACCAACTGAAAAAAAAAATATGATAAGATATGAGGACAAAAAAGGATACGATAACAAGTTGCAATAAAAAATAAAACTTATTATCACTCACTACATGGACACTAAAAAAGTATTTCTAAAGGTTCATATGCAAAACTCTTTGGTGTAAACAGATCACATTTTAAATGGTTTTATATAAATCCATGTCCCTCAAAACATAGGTCTAGACACCTTATTTGCTCAGTTATCTGCAATATTGGCCGAGATATAGGCGAATATAGAGTTTTTGGTAATGGCGGCACTAATTTGCATAAAAATGATACGTGGGACATTTTTTCAACTATTTAACATAGCAAATCATTTTCTACACATTGTTTCCTATCTATAGACACCAATGAGAAGTATATTTCGGGGGGGGGGGGGGGGGGGGGGGGGGGGGGGGGGGGGGGTGCACGAGACCCCTATCTAGCCACTAAACTAAAAGCGGCCATTTTGTAAAATGGCCGCCACGGCTACCATAGGACGTTTTCGCGGAGTGTCCATATCTGGAATTATTCATTAGACTATTATCTATGACTGTGCCAAATGTCATGCTTGTACGTATAAACCCACAATTGTTACACCTATCTGCCTGACTAAGTGTGCGGAAGCTTCTTCGTCACTTCTCAAAAGGTTAAGAACCACTGATCTACACCATTAAACCTCAGGTTCTCAAGTTCAAGTATCACCTTGACATGAAGGGTACACAAGCACTTGAAGCTGGCTCCCCATACCTACAGCACCCCCTATACTACATGGTACACCATCTGCACACACCAAAGAACATCAAAATAACACCCATTACACGTGATCACACACGTATTCTATATAACATCTCTCCCACCTTGTCCTCTCCAAACTAACCTCCAGATGCATATCCATACTCGGATAAGCCCACCGCCCTATCCAGTCACTCAAGGACAACATTCAGCTGCTTGCAATTAAGGCCCCTTGACGTCCACCTGTTAGAGTCCTCTCTTTCCCGTGAGAACAAAGTCCAACTGGCAAGGCACCCACCCACCATGAACACCACCCGCCTCTTCTGAAATGCCGTACCAGGATGCACCACAACACCTCACACTATCAAATATATCATGGAAGACTGCACGGTACAGAACCACACACACTAACAACACAATATACATTCCTAAAGCCTGGGAGACTCGTTCCAGGCCTAATAGGCCTTCCTCGGAGCTCGGAAACTGTCGGCCAGGCAGTTGAACAATATCTAACATCTAACTCGGTTTCGCCGTATGGACAGAGTTACAATATAGTTTCACCATTAAACTCAGGTTCTCAAGTTCAAGTATCCCTTGAATGAAGGGCACAAGCACTTGAAGCTGGTCCACTACGCACCCTTATAAGGTACACCTCATGTACACCGCTCAGTCATGATTCATAACAGATTTTTCACGGGCGGTCAAACAGCATATCAATGTATATCGATATATATCAACAGGATGATATGTTTCTCTGAATACAGTTCCTGGTCTAAAGTACCTGCATAGCCATGCTATCATTAATCCTTCTCTAACGTCATAAGCCTAAGAAAATAGGATTTCTTCTTACTTTTACATTAAGATTACAGGCTCCATAGAAGTAAAAATAAATAAAATGAAAGTAAAATAAGTTTCAAAGTACGAAAGTTTTCCGTGAATTCTCTGGTTTTAGATTTTCGTCACAAAACAATGTAAGGATGTCTGCGTCGAGGCCGGCTCAGATAGCCCATCGGCCATTGAGTCTGGAAAGATGGGGCAATAAGAGTTGTGATAAAGTAAAGAAGCACGTGACAACTGGCTCCAGCCGGCCATTCTACTTTGAATATAAAAAAGATAACTTTCACTCCCTTATCCGCACAGGTGGTGGTATCTGCCTCGCCCGATGCCGTGCAGGTGGCGATCGAGGGCGTGCAGGGTTCCAAGGTGACTGGCATGATCGGCGTGGACGACATCACAGTCTTCTCGTCGTCCAGGTGCTCAGGTGAGATGAAAAATAAGATAACAAAATAAAATAAATATGTATCATTACTATTATCATTAGTATAGTAATAGTAAAAATAACAGTATCAGTGTTGATTTGCGACGTGGTGGTGCAGAGGACAGACATCCCACTCGGCCCATAGCCATGCAAGGGGACCGGAGTTTGGAGTTCCAGGCTGGGTTGATATAATGATAGTCTCATATTTAAGTAGATAACAATACTGGACGGAAGCTTTACTCATTAGTCACTAAGTCTGATATCTGTGGTCCTGCGTGTTTGGCTCACATGATATAATGTATAGAGATTATTGTGACGCCTTGTAAACGCTCATCTCACGGGGCCCCACTACTAAATGACTTGATATTTGAGTGCCTGCACGTGCTTCAAATTTTCTTTAATAGTGTCTCTCACATTGTCAATTTTGGATGAATGATGCAAGATGGTACAACTACGTGCTGCCATTGAACTGTATTAAGATGAGTCGCAGCACTATCTGGCGCAGTCAATTATACCGTCTTGTAGACTTTTACTCGATTACATTGTCAAGATAAAGGATGTTCTAAAGTCTCTCTATAACATTCCTTAAATCTAAACCGAAAAATAAAAACTATGTAGTGTTTATCTCATAAAAACAGGAAGTAAAACTCTTGGTAGAAAGAACCGAAACGCGCACCGATACTCATAGTCGGAGTAAATACACTGTCTTTTCAGATATCCTTTGTAAAGTTCCATTATGCTATTTTTTTTATCTGAGGAAAGTGTCGTAACGTCAGATCTATGAGGAAGAACAAACATATCCTTTATTTCGTATAATATAGTCTCATGATGAAGATGAAGAAGCCACGCACCGCTGCATCCGACAGCTGGGTGAGGCCAGTGCACGGGAGGGGCGTGGCTTAGGAAGGTGTGAGGAGGTTCAAAACACTTCCCTTTCTTTGAAGGGCTGGAGTAAGGGAGTGGGAGGGGAGGTGAGGCGCGTAGACCAGTGGCTTCTCAGGTTCGTACCGAGAGTCATGATGAAGGTTGAGCGACAACCTTCGTCGACTTAGGAAGGTTACCACAAAAGGGATATTTTTCGGAACGAAGAGCAGCGACGAAGGTCGGCAAGACACGGGTACCCCCGTATCTTCGTGCCGACCTCGACCGTCGTCGTTGCTCTTCGTTCCGAAAAATATCCCCTTTTGTGGAAACCTTCCTAAGTCGACGAAGGTTGTCGCTCAACCTTCATCATGACTCTCGGTACGGGCCAAGTGTTGTGCAGTCATGTCGCCTCCCGTTATTGCCTCCCCATTGAACGCAGTGTGTCAGCAAGAAAAGCCAAGTGACGAACCGAGTCTTCTTTCACCGTGACATCTTCAATCATACCTTTAAATTGTTTGTGCATATTAACGGAATGATGTCAATGTATACAACAAACCAATATAATATCTCATGATTCGCATAAGATATTTTCAATATATGGAATTTTGTACACAGTAAATCATATGTGAATTCCTTGTTCTTCTGCACAGTCGCTTCGATATAATGTTGCAAGTACTTAACTATTCATGAGTTCGGATAAAACGGCAGTTTATATATAAGTAACTGCCATCCCCACACTCAGTCCGAGCATCGCCAAGTCATTGCTGCCGTATAATGTCATATAATGCCGCCGTCACTATACCATATTCTTTCATGTTAACTCTCTCCACCTATCTACTCGACATAACCTTCCAGACAATTTTCCTCTCTTCTCCAATGACACTCAACTGTTTCCCTCTTCTACAATGAACATTCTTGGACATTTATTATATATATAATTTATTAAAAATCTGAACTGGAAATTTCACATCGCATCTCTATTTAAATTAGCTTCTAAGAAATTAGGTGTCCTGTGGCGTTTGCGTCCATTTTGTTTCTCCCTCCCAGTTGCTTGCTCTGTACAGGGGCCTTATTCGTTCATGCATGGAGTATGTCTCACATGTTTGTGGGGTGGATCCACTCATACAACTCTCCCAAATAGGATAGTCAAACGTTTTTCGTCACATCAACTCCCCTCCTCTGACTGACTGTCTTCAATCTTTAAATCACCGATGCAATGTTGCTTCTCTTGCTATCTTCTACCGTTATTTTCATGTTCACTGCTCTTCTGAACTTGCTAACTGTATGCCTCCCCCCCTCCCGCGGTTTCGCTGCACAAGACTTTCTACTCATTCTCATCCCTATTCTGTCCATCTTACTAATGCAAGAGTTAACCAGTATCTTCACTCTTTTATTCCTTTCACAAGTAAACTCTGGAACTCTCTTCATGTTACTATTTGTCCACCTTCCTACGACTAAAGTGTTTTTAAGAGAGCAGCATCAGGACACCTCCCGACCTAAGTTGATCCACCCCTATTATTTTAATTATCTTACTGTTTTATTTATGCGGGGACTGGCAGCTAGCGGGCTTTTTGTAAAAAAAAATTCGCTCCTGGCCAGGCCTTTTTTATGAAAAAAGAAAAGAATTGAGGACAACCATTACATATACATTTCATTTTATTCCATTTATATGTCCTCTATCTATAATAGTTCTCTATAATAATGTAAACGAAAGTGTGTCTGTGTGTGTGTCCGCGCTAGGTTCCGCCCCCAGTGCCCCAATCCCATCATATGGCACAGTTTTGGAACCAACTCGACCAGGGGAAGGTTTTAAGCTCACCTATGAGATGATCCGATCATCTTTTTTTTTTTGCAGCCTATTAGCGCGAATTGTGAAAAAAAATGTGGGTTGCGAGAATTGAGGAAACCTTGATGTAGGGTGATGGGTAATGGGTGAGTGAATGGGTGGGGTGATGGGTATTGGGTGTGGGGTGATGGGTGAGTGAATGGGTGGGGGGTGATGGGTGATGGGTGAGGGAATAGATGGGGGGTGATGGGTAATGGGTGAGTGAATGGGTGTGTGGTGATGGGTAATGGGTGAGTGAATGGGTGGGGGGTGATGGGTAATGGGTGAGTGAATGGGTGGGGGGTGATGGGTAATGGGTGAGTGAATGGGTTAGGGGTGATGTGATTGGGCTGGCGCATAGACCACTGTATACCTGGACTGCGCACGGAATATCGGCCTGTCGCACAAGGGCCTGTAATCGGAGGGCCGCTCGGATTCATATATATATATATATACGGATCATATAGACTGGTTTATCAGTATATATGATGTACTGTAATCTTCGTAAATGTTTGTTCTATAATATTATCAAATAAAAAACAGTAAAACACGCTAAAGAAATGCCATTACGAGACTCTGAAGAAATATGCATGAACTTAATATTCACTTCAACTCTTCGCCATTTAAAACTTTGCGAGTCAACTTTTATCATGAAGGGTATCAATAGAAGCGCAATTTTATTAGCTTGCCATTGCTATATTTCGTTTTCTGATAAATGAATTAGAACCATGCATAAATTAGCGTTAACTAAATAAATAAAATCATAAATCCGGTAATTTTCCCGATTGATGAGATTATTTATTTAGTCAACGCTAATTTATACTTGGTACTAACTCATTTATCAGAAAACGAAATATATAAGTAAATAAATAACATCTTCAATCGGGAAAATTACCCGATTGATGATTTTATTTATTTATTTAACGCTAATTTATGCATGGTTCTAATTAATTTATCAGATAACGAAATACATCAATGGAAAGCTAATAAAATTGCGCTTCTGTTGATATTTGTTGTTGTTTAATTCTACAGTCCTTTCCCACCCCTATTAGTTTTTTTTTATCTTCAGACCTTCACAGATCCCTTCCAAAACTTCTAAAACGTAATTATAAAGTGGGGGAGAGATGCCCCCTTCAACCTTCCTCCCCACCCGTAAACGACCCCCCTGGACCCCTCAGAAATATAATATGGTTAATTTTACTAATCTAATCTTACTGTAACTTAACCTAACCTAACCTCACTAATAACCTCCTAGCAAGACCCCCCAAAAATTATTACTAACCTAACATGGTAAAATTCTAGTTCTTCCCCGCCCTTAGGTCTCGCTAGGAGGTTATTGGTAAGGTTAGGTTATAGGGAGGTTCGGTTAGTAATATTATTTTGGGTTCAAGGGGGGGTCATTTAGGGAGGGGAGGGGGTGTTAAAGGGGGTATCTCTCCCCCATTCTATAATTACGTTTTAGTGGAATCTGAAGGAATCTGTGAACAAAAAACAAAAACAAACAAATATTTTTGAAAACAGTCAGTTATATTCGAGACCAGGAAATCACTTGCTAAGAGGAACATCTCATAATGCACACACTTAGTTGTTATGCCTAGGTAATTATTATATAAACGTTTGTGCTATACAGATGGTGCACAGAGACTGCTGTACATACAGCAAAAGAAATAATTTCGACTGTTGATAGAACAGGGACCTCCAGCACAGAGGACGTGAGGCAGCACACCCTGCCTCAGCAAAGTTAGTAGAGGCACTAGGAATAGGGGCAGCATTGCCAGATGGCCTTTACTATTTCTCTGGGAATTTGTACTTAAAAAAATGGAAATCCAATGAAAAATATGGATAGTCGAAAGTTGGAAGGATATATATATATATATATATATATATATATATATATATATATATATAATATATATATATATATATATATATATAGACTATATGTCATTTTTCAGGGTAACAATAACGACATCAAATTATCAACTTAATTTCCGTCAGCAAACTCGTACATGACGTCATTCTCTTGATTTGGGAATCGGGATGTTAACATAAATGGCAAAATTCACCGCACATTTTGTTAGGTAGAGATATTTATCCCTTTGACAAACCACTAAGTCTCAGTGATACATATTTTTCCTTTTTTGATATACCAAGTATAAATATAGGCTACATGTACTGGACACTTCCGTAGGCAGGCGGCTACGACTGAGACATGTCTAGTTCCTGTCAGTGTTCACTTTCCCGTACGGGTCACGGATATCTTGCTCAGACCGTTTTTGGCAGATTGTGCAATGTATGAAATATGGAAAAAAGGACAGAAAAGGACCGTTTTGGACTGTCCTTTTCATTACTAAAACAAAAAGACAGGCAGTACCTAAAAAGGACACTGTCCTTAAAATGACAAACCTTGCAAACCTGCCGCTTATAACCGAGTGGCGTGGTACCGGTACGGTACATGTATTGGACCAGCTTCCAACGGACCAGGAGCCCGTCGCCCAATTCCAATGATCTGAAACTCGAGAAATGCCAGTGGTCGCTGGCAGTTTTAACTCAAAGGTTGGTCTACTGTGTTTTCCCCCCGCGACTAATATTTTTCATAAATCAATTTCGCGATGAATATTGATGCACCGCATCTGAATACTAAAAAAAAACGTTCTTCTTTTTGTTTGAAAGTTTATACATGACATGCTTACGATTGAACGTTTAAAGATAGAAAATTTAATGAAAATTACTCCCCTCGAGTAGCAAAAAAAGTTTTGATATATTTTTTACATGTATATTGTGGCATGAAAAATTTTTTTTTTTTTTTTGGGGCGATGTTCACACTTTTTTTCTAAGACAGTACTGCTGCGTCGGGAAAAATTTTTGGGTCAAAAAAACAATAAGCAATCCCGGGGAAAAAACAAAGAAAAAAGAATCCCCCAAAACCCGGCTTGTTGCTCAAAAATTTAAGGTTAAAAATTTTTTGGGGGGCGACACCCCCGCGGCGGGGAGGGGGTGGGGGGGGGAAAATTGGGGGGGGAAAGATTGAATAAAAAACATTGCCACTTCACGCGTCGACTCATTAAACCCTTCCAGGTTTTTTACCTGATTGATACACAATAAAACGGGAAACCCTATGACTCCCTGGGTATAGAAACTTTAAACATACGTTATTGACTGATAATATCTAAAAGAAACTTTTCCCCTCGCCTCCTCAACTAAAACCCAAAACTTGGTTTTTTGGGGTTAAAAAACATTTTTTACAGCCCTAAAGGCTTTATAAAATATCCATATAGAAAAAAAATCGTTCTTAAAAATTATACTTTTTGTTTTAAGTGCATGGAATAACCCCATATTTTTTTTTCCAGAGCCCAAATTTTATTAACAAAAAAGGGATTAAAAATTTCCAGCGCCCCGGGTTTTTGGTTCCAGTTCCCCTCAAATTATCCCGTGGGGGGGGGAAAGAAATAATTTTTGTGACATTTACTATCGTCACTCTCACTCTCTCTCTCTCAAAATTTCCGGAAATTTTTGGGGATTTTTTTTGCTAAATTCAAAGAAAATTTGGAAATTTCATAAAAGGGTCTGGAAATCTTTTCCAAAACCCCAAAAATTCTAAAAAACCCCGACTTTTCTGGAAATTGGCTCGTGACTAGGGGCTAGGCTGGGGGGCAGTTTTGGGCCCCCCTTTTCCCATTGGGAATTATCGTAGGCTCAAAAAAATTTCTTTTTTTTTTTCAGGGGAAAATTGTCGTACAGGCTTCAAAAAAAAATTCGTTTTTTTTACGTGCTTTTTATTATTAAATGTTTTTTTTGTGCTTGCAAATTTTGAGGGTTTTTTATTGAAAATTTTTCATGTTTTTTGGGTTTTATCTATTTTGATTTGCGGGAAAATTTAAAATTTAAAGGGCATACAATAAAAATTATCCTTTTTACAAAAACAAAAAAAACAAAAAATTCAATGGAAGACATTAGTAAACCCATTCAAAGATCCCGGTAATAAATTAACGAAAGAAAAAAAAAACAGATCATTAAATTTAACATGGATTTTTTTGCTTGCAAAAGCTTACTAAAAAAAAATTTAAAAGTATATAGTTCGGAATCATCACTAAATTTTTCTTCAAAATCATCATCTTGTGAAGTTCTGGAATAACTGTGCTTTGTTTCCCAGGAAAACCCCTACTTTGGGGAAGAGGAAAATGACCCTCTTAAACCCGTGATCCCGCCAGCTGAGAAAGGGGTTCCTTTACTGACTTGGTTTTTAGTATATTTCCTTGTTTAGTTTTAAAAGGGTTTAACTTTGCTGAACCGTTTTTTTCAGCAAAGAAAAAAGCACACCCCACCCCAAACATCACATAAATACACACAGTTACATCACACCACACTTTCACAACTACTAGACACAAAACAACCCTTTATCACCCCCCAGTCACACCACACCCAGCCACCCCAAAACCAGCATCACACTTAGCCACACCCAAACCCACATTTCCCCCTCCACCCCCCCCAAACACATAAAAAACCCAACTAAAACGGTCCAACCACCCCAAAAAAATAAACCACTGATCTATATTTAAAATGGATCGGGAAAACCGGGGTCAGCACCGTTCCAAAAATGTCCGCCATCTTGCCCTAACCAAAACAAAGCCTTGTTTCTGGGGGCTTCGCGTTGCCCGTTGGGTGTGTTTTTCGCCTTTGTCATGCCCAAACTGTGCTTTCTGTTGGCTTTTGTTTTCGCCTCGTCATGCCAAACCCGTGCTGCTATGTCCTGTCCAAAAAACCCGGAAACCCGGAATGGCAAATCTTTTTCCCCCTGTGAGTAACACCCCACCCCACACCCACGCACCCCCCACACACACACACACACACAAACACACACACAAAACCCCCAACACCCACCCCCCACCCAAAACACCCACCCCCACCACCCCCACCCAACACCCAAACCCCACACAAACCCCCCCAAAAAACCCCACACCCCACACACCCCCAAAAAAAACCCACAAACCCCCCTCCCCCCCCAGCCCAAATTAAATCCACTACCCACTCCAGTAAACCACCTACTTTGTTTTAAAAAAAAAAAAGGTGGGGTTGGTATAAATTTTTTTTATAAAATAGAAAATAGATTAAGTTAATTTTTTTTTTACTTGTTAAAAATTAGGGGGGAACGGAAAACAGGGGGCCTGAGTGCGGTTTTTGATACCCCAAAGAAAAATAGCGCTTTCCAATAAAACGGTGCTTGTTCTAGGGAGATAGCTTTTTTTTTGGGGAAAAAAAAAAAAAAGAAAAAAAAAAATATACCTTTTTGGTTAAAGTTTTGGTTAGGTTTTTTATTACAACCCTTTAAAGGGTTGGTTAGGTTTTATTTAAAAACCTTTTTGGGTTTGGGTTTGGTACATTTTTCCCATAAGGGGAAAAGGTTTGGTTTCAAATTTAAAAACCTTTTTAAAGGGTTTGCCCAGGTTAGGTTTTATTAAAAAACCCAAAAAGGTTTTGGTTAGGTTTTATTAATTTATTATTTTTTTATTTTTTTGGGGGGGTGGGGTTTCGCAAAAAAAAACTTCCCATTGCAAAAAAGCACCTATTGCAGGCCAAGAAAAAAAAGTTGAGTCCCTTAAAAAAAGACCGCAAAACTCTCGTCCATTTTTACCAAAAATTGTTTCGTAGTCTAATGAAACCATAGTCCGGGTTTTGTTTCCTCAGCTCAGAGTTTTAACTTGGGCTACTAAAATTACGAAACGCCCCCAGGGGATGTACAAAAAAACTCAAAAACCGGACAAAACTAATACTTTCAAATTTAAAAATACCTTTAAATTAAAAAAGGTTTTTTTTATTAGGCCAAAGGGTTTTTTATTAATTTAAAACCCCCCTTTTTAATCCCCGAAGTAGCTTCTATGGACCACTGTGGGGCCCCCGCCGTACCCGTGGCCGCGGCGGACGGGGCTGGCTCCGTTATAGTGGGCGAGAACTTTCTGTTCGCTCATTAGGTCACACACACCCCACACACTCGGGGGCTAACACTGCACTTTAGCCTCTCGCTTTACCACATACACCACACCTGTCCCCCTACACACCTGTACGGCCCCCGCAACCCACCTGTCACTAAAACAAACCCGTACGGGCCTTTGCAAACCCCACCTGTCACTACACACCTGTACGGCCTCGCAAGACACCTGTCACTACACCCCCTTTTACGGCCCCGCCCAAAACACCTGTCATACAACCCCCTGTCCCGGCCCCCGCAAAACCCTGTCACTATACACCCGTACCCGGGCCCCGCAAAACCCGGGCCCCTACACACCTGTCGGCCTCGCAAACACCTGTTTACCACACCCCTGTACGGGCCCGCAAGACACCTGTCACACACACCTGTACGGGGGCCCCGCAAAAACAACCCGTTGTCTGTGTTTTACCGTAAATTTAAAAGACTTGGAAAAGGGTTTGAACCCATGCACTAGGTTGGAAGTTTAGTAGTAGTAGTAGGTTTTTAATGTAGTTGTAGGGGGTAATAGTAGTTTGTAGGTGGTAAAAGTAAATAGTATTAGGGTTTTTAATAAATATAGTAGGTGGTAATATAGGCTTTACATGCCCAGCCAACACCCAGCCACTGGGCCCGGCCCGGCCCCCCCTATTTGTTTTGGTTATGACAAGAGGCGGCTGGTGATTCAGATCTCGACCAAGTTTAGAAAGATCCGCGATCCATGTTAAAAGATCATGCATACGCCCACCCAACCATGGACAAAAAGGCCCAAATAAACCACACATCAACCAGCCATCAACAATCCATCCACCCCCAGCCACACCACATATACATGTCCCACAACACCCACAAAAACAAACTCATAAACACAAATCATACCACACAAAACCACAAAAAACTGCACATCACACCCCGGGCCAACAAATCCCAAAATTACCCCAAAAAAAACCACAAAAAACCCCAACTACACACACACCAGCCACACAAAAAACCCAAGGACACAGCCATACCACAAAAAAACACCACACCACACATTCACTGCCGCCACAAAAGCCATATCACTCCAGCCAACCACATAACCACATTGCTCACAGCACAACCTAACCCCAAACAACCCATATCCACTCAAAAAGCACAGCCACAAAACCCCTTTTATAACCCCCCGGACCATAAAGTGACAAACCCTTGCCAAAAACAGTACCACACAATGTATCGAAAATCAAATAACCAATGTTATTTGCCAGTATTGAGTATGGTCGCCGCACGCGCCTTGCCCAATACTTTTAGGAGACAAGTCAGCGGACAGACGTGGCACGTGTGAGAACGTTTTAGGCAGCTCTGTGTTAGAACCAGCTTGGCATGCTCCAGCGCTTATCTGCATAATGCTGCTGGCTATTAGCGATGTAACTTAAGCAGAACATTGCTCTTTTTTGGCCTCCACTGTCTTCCCTCTGCTTTTTCCCACCTCTACAAGCCAACGCCTTACGTATCACCGTCCCTCGATTTTTCCCACCTATAAAATTCACTTGATCAGTAGCACAGCACGCCGGGGTGGGGGACGGGGGCCCCGGGCCCCTCTTCGAAATTTTGTCGGGTGTTCGAGAATAATTGGAAAACTTAGAGCAAAAACTTATTAAATCCCGGGTGAAATAATTGGTAGTCACATGTTTGGGGAAAACTGAAAGAGTATGCAATGCTGAGAAAAAAATCTAATTACCATACTTTTTAAGACTTTACTTTAGTGCGAGGTAAGCATAGCAAAGGATTAATCAAATATTGAACGATTTGGACGGGGGGATATAGTGGTTTTGGGGGGGCGGACGGAAGAAAAGTGGGTGATTTTGCCAACATTTAAGTGTATAGTGAAATGCAGTGTGTTCTATAATTTTTCATGGTTAGCTTTTTGGCCCCATCCCCCAAAAATATTTCAGGCTGCGCCCCCCTTTTTGATGTCCATTAATGGGTGAGTACTCCATGAAAATTGATAGAAAGTAGCATTTATGAAAGGGTGGGCTCTAAATTTTAACCCGCTGTTAAAAAAAAAAATGTTAGTCATCATCATAAAATTTGTATGAGGGCGCCAAAAAAATTTNAAATATAGGCACAGCGGACACTTCGTAGGCAGGCGGTACGACGAGACATGTTAGTCCTGTCAGTGTCACTTTCCCGTACGGGCACGGATATCTGCCAGACCGTTTTGCAATTGTGCAATGATGAAATATGGAAAAAAGGACAGAAAAGGACCGGTTTGGACTGTCCTTTTCATTACTAAAACAAAAAGACAGGCAGTACCTAAAAAGGACACTGTCCTTAAAATGACAAACCTTGCAAACCTGCCGCTTATAACCGAGTGGCGTGGTACCGGTACGGTACATGTATTGGACCAGCTTCCAACGGACCAGGAGCCCGTCGCCCAATTCCAATGATCTGAAACTCGAGAAATGCCAGTGGTCGCTGGCAGTTTTAACTCAAAGGTTGGTCTACTGTGTTTTCCCCCCGCGACTAATATTTTTCATAAATCAATTTCGCGATGAATATTGATGCACCGCATCTGAATACTAAAAAAGAACGTTCTTCTGTTGTTCTAGTAAGTGTATACATGACATGCATTACGATTGAACGTTCTAAGATAGCAATTTAATGCAAATTACTCGCCTCGAGTAGCAGAGCTTGATATATTTTTTACATGTATATTGTGGCATGTATAATTTGGGCGATGTTCACACTGTTTTCTAAGACAGTACTGCTGCGTCTGGCAAACGCTTGTCAAAATACAATAAGCAATGCCTTGGAAAAACGAAGAATAAAGAATGCCGAAATCGGCTTGTTGCTGCGACAATATAGGTTATAATTGTGGAGGCGACACGCCGCGGCGGGGAGTGGTGGGCGGGGAGATTGTGGCGGGGAGATTGAATCAAAACATTGCCACTTCACGCGTCGACTCATTGAACTTCCAGGCTTTCTACCTGATTGATACACAATAATAACAGGAACATATGACTGCCTAGGTATAGATAACTTCTAAACATACGTTATTGACTGTATAATATCATAGAGTAACATTTACCTCGCCTCCTCAACTATAACCTACTTGGTTATTTGGTTAAATACATGTTTTACAGACTCAGGCTTCTATACAATATACATATAGAAGAAAATCGTTCTTAGAATTATACTTTTGTGTTTTAAGTGCAGTGGAATAAGCCCATATTTTGTTTTCCAGTAGACCAACTTATTAACAAAAAAGTGAGTTAAAAAGTGCCAGCGACCCCTGGCATTTTGAGTTCCAGTTCTCTCGAATTATGCGTGGGAGGTGACGCAATAATTGTGTGACAGTGACTTATCGTCACTCTCACTCTCTCTCTCTCTAAATTCTGGAAATATTTGGGATTTTTTTGTAAATTCAAAAAAAATCGGGAAAAAAAAATTTCTTTGGGGGAAAGGGTTGAAATCTGCCCCGAAACCCAAAAATTAAAAAAAAAAAACCCGATTTTTCTGGAATCTGGCATCGCTGACTAGGGGCAGGCTGAGGGGCGGGTTTTTTTGCCCCCCTTTTTCATTTGGGGAAATCGTACGGCTCCACAAAATTATCTTTTTTTTCGGGGAAATTGTCGTACAGGCTTCAAAAAAATATCGTCTTTTTTATCGTGCATTATTTTTAAAATGTATTTTTTTGTTTTGCAAATTTGAATGTATTATTGAAAATTTCATGTTATTTTTTTTATTATTTTGATTTCAGGATTCAAAAAAAAGGAATACAAAAAAATATACCTGTTTACAAAAAAAAAACAAAAAAAAAAATTCAATGGAAGACATAGTAAAGCCATTAGATCCCGGGTAAAAATATGAACGTAAAAAATAAACAGACATTCAAATAGACATGGACTTTTTTGCTTGCAAAGTTACTAAAATAAAATTAGAAGATTTTTGTTCAAATCTCACAAAATTTTTTTCTCAAAACATCATCTTGTGAATTCGGAATAACGTGCATGATTCAGCAAACCTATCTTTGAAGAGTACACATGATCCTTTGAACCGTGATGCACCCAGTGAGAAAGGTTCCTTTTATGATTTGGTTTTTTGTAATTCCTTTTTTAGTTTGAAAGATTAACTTTGCAAAACGGGTTTTCAGCAAGACAAAGACGCCAACACAACACATCATACACACAGTTACATCACCCCCCACAATCACAATACTAGACACACAAACCCCATATCACACCCAGTCACCCCACACCCAGCCACCCCACAACCAGCACACATTACACCACAACCCAATTTCACCCCACCCCCACCCCACCATAACCCCCAAACTAACGGTCCACCCCACCCCAACTAGCACCACTGATCTATAAAATGGATGGGCGGAACCCTGGCTAGCACTGGTTCCAACTGTCCCCCATCTTGCCGTAACCAAAAAAACCCTTTTGTTTCTGCGGCCGCGTTGCTGTTGGCTTGTTTACCCCCGTCATCCCAAGCTGTGCTTGCTGTCTGGCTGGTTATCGCCCGTATCCCAAGCTGTGCTGTATGTCCTGTAAAAACAGCCCGGGGACCGGGGAAGTGGAAATCTTCCCCCTTGGAGAAAACACCACCACACACACACGCACCCCCCAACCACACACACCCCCCACACAACCCCCAACACACCCCCACCCACCCCCCACACACCCACCACACCCAAAACCACCACACAACCACCACCACCCCCACCCCCCCACCCCCAACACCACACACCACCACACACCCACCCCCCACTCCCCACCCAGCCCATCCATTTTAAATCCATTACCCACCCCAGTCATCCACCTATATTAAAAAAAAAAAAGGGGATAGGTAAAATTTTTTTTATAAAATAGTATAGATATAAGTATATTTTTTTATACTTGTAAAAATTTATGGGGAAAGGGGAAGCAGACCTGAGTCGGTTATGTACAAAATCATAGCGTTCCCTAAAAAACGGTGTTTTCTAGTGGAGATAGCTTTATTTTGCGAAGAAAAAAAAAAAAAAAAAAAAAAAAAAAAAAAAAGAAACCCTTGGGGGTTTTAAAAGTTAGGTAGGTTTAATTACAACCTAAAAGGTTTTGGGTTTAGGTTTCATTAAAACCTTAAGGTTATTTGGGTTTTCCTTAAAAACCTATAAGGTAAGGTTAGGTTTTTTTAAAACCCTTTTAAAGGGTTTTGTAGGTTAGGTTTCTTTAAAATATAAGGTTGGTTGGTTTTTTTTTTTTTTTTTTTTTTTTGGGGGGGTGGTTGCGCAAAAAAAAAACTATCTCCATTGCAACAACCCACCTTTTGCAGGCCAAGAAAAAATAGTTGATGTCTCTTTTTAAAAAGACCGCAAAACTTCGTCCCTTATTTCCAAAATTGTTTTGTATCTATATGAAACCATAGTCGTTTTGTACATCAGCTCAGAGGAACTTTACTACTAGAGTTACAAACGACACCCGGTTGTACAAAAAACTCAAAATCAAAGGGACGAAACTAAAATACTTTCAATTCAAAATACTAATTAAAAAAGGTTTTTGATTAGGCCCAAAGGGTTTTTGATTTAAATTTTAAAATCTGTAATCCCCGAGAGTAGCTTTTGGACCACGTGGGCCCCCGCCGTACCCCTGGCCGCGGCGGTACGGGGGGCCCCGTTTTTAGTGGACGAGAACGGGGGTGTTCGCTCATTAGGTCCCCACACACACACACTCGGGGGGTAACACGCACTTTAGCCTCTCGCTTTTCCCCATACACCACACCTGTCACTAAACCTGTACGGGCCCCGAAACACCGTCATAACACCCGCGGCTCGCAAAAACACCTGTCACTCACACCGACGGCCTGCAAGAACCTGCATACACACCGTACGGGCCCCGCAACACACCTGTATACACACCTGACGGCCTCGCAACACACCTGTCACTATCACCTGTAAAGGCCCCCGCAAGACACCGTACTACACACCGTACGGCCTCGCAAACACCCCTGTCACTACACACCTGTACGGCCTCGCAAGACACCTGTCACTAACACCTTTACGGCCCCCGCAACACACCTGTTTTTGTGTATCACCCTAAATAAATGACGGAAGGTTGACGATGCACTAGGTTTGGAAGTTTAGTAGTAGAGTAGGGTTTTAAAAGTAGTTGTAGGGGGTAATATAGTAGTAGGTGGTAATAGTAGTAGTAGTAGTATTTTTTAATAGTTTAGTAGTAGGTGGTATATAGGGTACACATGCCACAGCCAACACCCGCCACGCCTGGCCGGCCCAGTATTTTTTTTGGTTATGACAAGATGGCGGCTGGTGACTTCAGTATCTCGACCACAGCTAGCCCAGATCCGCGATCCATGTTATATAGATCAGTGCATAGCACCCAGCCACACCATGGACACAAAGGCCAAATCATACCACACATCACACCAGCCACTCAACAATCCATACCACTCCCAGCCACACCACATATCACATGTGCCACAACACCCACACAACAACTCATATAACACATAATCATACCACACAAAACCACATAAAACTGCACATCACACCCAGCCACACAACATTAACCCAATTACACAGCCATACCACAAAAAACACCACACTACACATCACACCCAGCCACACAACAAACCATATGACACAGCCATACCACAAAAAAACACCACACCACACATCACTGCCAGCCACACAAGCCATATCACTCCCAGCCACACCACATAACCACATTGCATCACACATCACACCTAGACACACAACAACCCATATCACACTCAAAAAGACCGCACAGCCACATAACCCATATTATAACACCCCAGGACCATAAAGTGACAAACCTTGTCCAAAAGACAGTACCACACAATGTATCGTAATCAAATAACCAACTGACGTACTTGCCAGTATGTGAGTATGTAGCTCGCCGCACGCGCCTCTGCCCAATACTTGTAGGAGACAAGTCAGCGGACAGTACGTGTGTCACGTGTGAGAACGTTTATAGGCAGCTCATGTGTTCAGATACCAGCATTGGCATGCTCTCAGCAGCTTATCATGCATAATAGCTGCTGCGCTATATAGCGATGTAAACTTAAGCAGAACATGTGCTCTCTTGTGAGCCTCTCCACTGTCTTCCCTCTGCTTTTTCCTACCTCTACCAAGCCAAGCCGCCTTACGTATCACCCGTCCCTCGCATTTTTCCCACCTATGAAACATTCACTTGATCAGTAGCACAGCACAGCCGGGTGGGGGACGGGGGCCGGACCCCTCTTCGAAATTTCGTCGGGTGTTCGAGAATAGATTGGAAAACTTAGATGTCAAATACTTATTAAATCCAGGGTGAAATAATTGGTATGTCACATGTTTGGAAAACTGAAAGAGTATGCAATGCTGAGAAGAAAATCTTATATTGACACATACTTTATAAGACTTTACTTTATGTGCGAGGATAAGCATAGCAAAGAGATTAATCAAATATTGAACGATTTGGACGGGAGGACTATAGTGGTTTGGAGGGCGGACGGAAGACAAGATGGGTGATTTAGCCATACATTAACGTGTATAGTGAAGTGCAGTGTGTTCTATAATTTATCATGGTTAGTCATTGTGGCCTCATCTCCCCCGAAATATATTTCAGGCTGCGCCCCTGCTCTTGATGTCCATTAATGGGCTGATGTACTCCATGAAGCTTGATAGAATAGTAGCATTATGAAGGGTTGGTCTCTAATTTAACTCTGCTGTTAAAAAAAAACATGTTAGTCAGTCATCAGTAATTAGTATGAGGGCGCAGTGACGAAATTGGAGCCTCGGCCATTCAATTAGCAGTAGTGTGTTGCGGTAGTTACTTGTGAATGCTATGACTAACGGCTGTTATATAACAGTTGACTTGAGAGAGAGAGAGAGAGAGAGAGAGAGAGAGAGAGAGAGAGAGAGAGAGAGAGAGAGAGAGAGAGAGAGAGAGAGAGAGAGAGAGAGAGAGAGAGGGAGAGAGAGAGGTGAGAGGAGAGGAGAGAGGAGAGAAAAGAGAGAGAGAGAGAGAGAGAGAGAGAGAGAGAGAGAGAGAGAGAGAGAGAGGAGAGAGAGAGAGAGAGAGAGAGAGAGAGAGAGAGAGAGAGAGAGAGAGAGAGAGAGAGCATTCCTTCCCCCCATAGAACCATTTACTGTTATCAGGTAATAGTAATATATGTATAATTAGTTCGCAATAATCAGTGACAAGAATGAAATACAGACAAGGTTATACAGACACAAGCACTTTAGAAGCGCTGCTAACAGTGTTGTCTGTCTTTTGCTGAGGTTGCTGGCCGGCTTATCTGCCTGTCATAAAGCGATAAATGCACCGGCTACTAGTTTTATTATATCATTGCTTCTTACAAGAATGTACTTCTACGCGTGCTTATAATAAAATAAAAATCCCACAACTGTAGCACAAAACCACATGCAAATGAATAATGATCGGAAACGTTAAATTTACGTCATCATGATCCTTCAGACTGAGATTGATCTGATAGAGAAGAGCGAATAAATCAAACAAATGAGTGACACACGTGAGCCATGCGACAGTAGTAGTAGTAGTAGTAGTAGTATAGTAGTAGTAGTAGTAGTAATAGTAGTAGTAGTAGTAGTAGTAATAGTAGTAGTAGTAGTAGTAGTAGTAGTAGTAGTAGTAGTAGCAGTAGTAGCAGAAGTAGTAGTAGTGGTAGTAGGGTGCACTTTATTAATAACAACAATCGCCTCGGATCAGGAGCATTGTTGCGTGGTGTGGATCAGCTTAGTAAGAAAAGGCAAATATTACAGCCCCCTTCAGACATTGGCGACTTTCAAAGGAGACTCTGCTACGACTCCGCTGCCACACGTCCCAAGTGGAGTCGCAGCAGAGTAGGCGCAGTTTCATTTAATGGCAGCGGAGTCACCACAGTTTCACTTGAGTGGCAGCTAGGTCTCCACGGGACGGCGACTATTTTGAACTGTTAAAAGAGTAGCAGCGGAGTCCCCGTGGCTGAGAGTCGCAGCTGGAGTCGCCGTGGCTGAGAGTCGCAGCATGGAGTCGTCATGGTGGCAGCCTCTGTCTGCTACATGCCCTTCATAGCTTTTGCTCGGGTCAGGTGACGGTGGATTGGCACATTCCTGCAAAGGATGCCTGTCCCAGGCGGTTCAGCTGTCACCAACGTTCCATACTCCTATCTCTCTTTCTCTTTCTCTCTCTCTCTTTATCTATCTCATATTTGTTATTTGTATAATTATATGTATGTAATTGTATATAATATATGATATAAATTTACGCGGCTAAACTTTCAAATATATGTCCCCAGAAAGGAGAACATATATGGCATATATATCTATCAATTAGCCCAAAAGTTAGATTAAAAAAATGTGAATCCATAAATGAATTCAGAAAAATTGCGTACTTTTGGCAGAGAGAGAGAAAGAAAGCGAGAAAAAATAAGAGATACGAAAAAGTCTCACTGCAGTCTCAGTGAAGTGGAAGCAAAGTCTCCATAGTGGAAGGGCGGTCCAAAAACGTTTGTGGCACCCCGGGTCGAAACGCGGTTTTTAAAGTAACGTTCAAAACCTTTTCACCCTTCCCCTGATTTAATGCAATCAAAACCCTGCCATTAATGAGAATATAAAACAATCCCGTTGGGTCCCTTTTTGTACCAGTCAAGCCCACCTTTTTTTAAAATACCCGCAATAAAAAAATTCGCAAAATTCCCCCGAAGTTTTAAAAACGCTCTCAAGGTTTGCAAAAAGGGGCTCAGGCCCCGGCCCTCGGCCCCCGTAGCATCAGGGAAGCTCATCTTCCCGTCCCTGATCAAGAGGCAGTAAACCCCCAAGAGAAAAATTTTATTATTTGGGGGGGAATATTTGGGGTTTTTCCCTGATAAAAATTTTTTTTGCAATATGCCACATGCTTTGCAATCCTTTTTTAAAGGGGTTTGCCAGCAAGACAGCTGGGGCCTTTCGAGAAAAGTTTTGCACAGGGAAAAGGAGGGGCGTGTGTAGGGGGGATACACCCCCTATAGGGGTTTTGGGGGGTTTGGGGGCGAGCTTTTTGTGTTGAAAAAGGGGTTGGGGTATTGAGGGTACACATGGGGTTTTAAAAGACTGGGTGAGAGTTTGCAGCGCGATTTAGTCGCCTACCCCAGTTTTGTGGGGTTGGGACGAACGATGGGGTGGTGAGCCTTTTGTCCCACGGGTGGGGTTTCTGGACAAGGGGGGGGCCCCCTCCCCGTGAAACGTGTTTTCGTCCCACCATACCGAAACCAGGGGGCCCCCCTGTTAGCCCAGGGACCCCAGGAGGGGGCCCGCAGGGGTTGGACCAGCACGACTGTGAGGTTTTTGCCCTTTAAACAAAAACCAAAAAAACCATTTTGGGGAGGGGGGCGTGCCCTGGGGGGTGGGGGGACCCTGTGGTGGTGTGGCTGTCAAAACCTTTTTTTCCCCTTTCCCCGCCCCCGCTTATTTTTTTCCAACTCCAGGGCTGTAGTTAAGCTAGTTTTTGGGGGGGGGTTTTTCCCGAGAAATGACGTTTAAACTGTAGCCCCCCCCCAAAACAAACCATGGGGGAATTTTCTCAAAAGTACCTTCATTGTAAATTCCAAAACACACATTTTTTTTAACCTTATTTCCCCAATCCTGTTTTGGAGAAGTGCCAGGCCCCTCCGGGGCCCCCTTGGAACCTCAGGCCCTCGGCAACAACCTTTTTCTTTCCACCCCCCGTACTCGGGGCTCAAACATATAGGATCCCTTGACAATTTTTGAGGTTCTTTTTTTCCCCCTCATATAAAACCCCAAACCAAACCCGTCATTTCTTTGGGTGTCGGAATTGAGCATCGACTCAAAATCTGTCACAGCCCCGGGAATTTCACTTTTCTGACAACCGAAGTAAAAAATCGCTCATCATAACATTTGCCGACAGGTGTCGACAGAGTGTCTGGGGGGGCGTCCCTGTTCTGGGGTCATCAATAACAGTCGAAACCCTGTTTGGAGGGAAGATTTTTTTTTTTTTTTCGCGCGCTTTTTTTAAAAAAGGGTCTTTTTGTTTTTAAAAACGGAAATAAAGTTTTGGAAATCAATTATTTTTTTTTTGGGGGTTTTTGTTTTGAATTAAACAAAATTGGGGGCAAAAAAAAAAAAATGGGCCCTGGACGATTACTTTAATAGCCGCAGCGGGGGTCTTTTTTTCCCGTAGTGGTGGGGGGTGGAAACCGGTTTTTCGCAAACGGGGGACATGAGGTGGAAAGCTGGTCGCAGCCCCTTTGGGCACCCGCGGGGTGCTCGGGCATGCGGGGTGGGTTCGCAACAGATTGGCAGTGGATTTTGCCGTTGGGGAAAGTCCCCCCTTTTGAAGGTCGCCAATGCGGGAAGGGGGTTTTAAACCGAGTTCAACCATAACCTTATAGCTAGCTGGTCATGTCAAGTGTGGGCCTAACTTTTTAAAAAATTCCCTTGACGTTTTCCTGAAAAGGCCATAACCCCTTTAAACTTTAATTTCCCTGGCAATTTACATTCCCTTCGGGTTTTTTTTTTTGGGTTGAAAATTAAAAGGTTTTGGGATTTTTTTTTATATTTTCTACTTTTACAAAAGGTTTTTTATCTATAACTAAAAAAATAAAAAGTTTTATGGGGCCAAAAACTTTTTCTTTGAAAGTAAAAAGGGGTAATTTTTTTATCGGGTTTTGGGTTTATTTTTTCCCCGAAAGGAAATTTTTGCTTTTAAAAATTAAAGGAATCACAAGGAAAACGAAATTGGTTTAATTTTTTTTTTTAAAAAAAAAAACGTGTTTTTAATATATATATATATAAAATATATATTTAAACTTTTTTAATAACACAAAAAACGTATCCCCGTTGCCCAAGTTTTAACAGGGGTTTTTTGACTTAATGCAAATTCCTAGTGGGTTCTTTTTAAAGGTCTGGAAAAACATGGGTTTCATGTGTCCCGCAATTAAAATTTGTCACCCCTAAATCAAGGGGGTTTTTGTTTTTGCCATTATAGGGTAGATGGCCTTTTTTGGGGCAATCTTTTTCCAAAAATTCGAGTTGTAAAAAAAAAATCGGGGAAAAGGGTACGAGTCAGGTTTTTAAAACGCCATGGTTTTTTCATAACACTTAAATTTAATTTTGGGCCTTACGGGCTTTTCTTTTTTTTGCCAAAATAAGAAATTTAAAAGGAAGTGAAAAAAGGGCCCCTTTGATTCCAGGGGAAGTGGAACCCACGCCCCGTACCCGTGCCCGTTTTGTTGCCCCCTTTTAAAGAAAGCCTATACTAAAACCCGGCATCGAAAAATAAAAGGGGGACGGGGGGTGACGTTATCCCCGGGGCCCTTTTCGTGTAAGTTACGTACAAAAACCACAAAATTTTTTGCCCTTCACAAGTGGGGTGTTTTCCCCCCCCCGTGCCTTTTCCCCCCACCGTCTTGGCGCTCTTGTAGTTTATGTAAGTCTATTTTTGAAAAGTGTTGTTTTTAAACTGTGTGTGTGGTGTGTGTGTGTGTGTGGGGTGTGTGTGTGGTGTTTTGGTGTGGTGTGTGTGTGTGTGTGTGTGTTTGGGGGTTGTGTGGGGTGGGTGTGGGGGGTGGGGGGGGGGGGGGGGGGTTTTTTTGTGTGTGGGGTGTGTGTTTGTGTGTAAAACAGAGGGGCCCCCTTTTAAAGACCGTCCGTTGGGGGGCTGGCTGGCTGCCCCCATATGCGTCGCCACCTTTGGAGGTAGTATATATTTTTTCTATTTTTTCCCCCAGGGTCGCCACCCACACACCCTTTTTACCACATATCTTTATTTTCTTTATATCCATTTTTCCCCTCCCCCACCCCCACCCTCCCCCTTTCCCTTTCCGTTAGGAGGGTTTCAAAAACCACTTTTTTCGCGTTGCCCCGGGGGGGACTTTTTCAATATAAAACCCCTTCCCTTTAAATAAAAACCCAAAACGGAATGTGTAGGGTTTGGGAGGCCTTGCGTGGTGTTGGGGGGATGGATTTTAAGGGGCCGGGAAGATTTTGGAAAAAGTCAAAAAATTTTAAAATACAAACAGGGGAAATAAAAAAGGGGGGAGGGAGAAAAGAGAGGGGGAATTACGGGTCCTTAAAAAGATAGTGACACTGGACTTGTTTTTTTTGTATGATCAAAAGGGATGATGAGGGGGTTTATGGTGATGACGATGAGGGTAAGTGAATTTTTGGGAAAATACTGATGATGATGCCCCGGGGTTTCCTAATATAAAATCAATCATTGGGGTTTAACCCCGGGGGGCGGGGTTCCCCCTTCGCCCCCCCTACAACGCCCCCCACCCCCGGGGGGCCCCCCCGGGCGCGATTTTCCCCAGGAAAGGCCCCCTTTTTCCCCATCCCAAAGGCAGCTTTTGGGACAAGAAGCATAACTTGCCCCACCCAAACGACCTTGTGGGCGCCCCCCCTTGGCCCTCCTCCATGGCCGGGGATTGTCCTCTTACAATAAAAAACCCGAGGGGAAGGATGGGTTTTCGGGGTTTAGCGTGCCACAGCCCATAAAAAACCAAAGGGTTGGCGCTAAACGGACTTTTTCGGGGTAATGGGCCCCTCGTTTCCAGTCTCACGGTGCAATCGCTAAATTTGGGCACGAAAACCATCCCCAAGCGATCCCCCATGTTTCCCTGCAAAGAAACTTATTCCCAAAGGGGGAAATCAATTCTTTCTCTTTCAAGTCCTATTTTGTGTCCTGCCCTCAAAAACCATAGAGTAAGACAGGGTTTCACAAGCGACTTAAAGGGTTTCCGGACCCCTGTCCCTCCTCATGGGGACCAAAAAACAAAAACGCCAAAAAACTCCTGCTGAGCGGGGTCCCTAGCCCCGTGGGCTATCCCAAAAATCCTCCGTAAGCCCTTCTTTTGACGTGACCCCCTTTCATTACGAACTGCGCAAACCAAAGGTATTTTAAAACTTTCCAGATCCCCAATGCCCCCCGGGCCCCACGCATGAACAGACTGTATTTGTTTTCATCAAAGTAAGTCCCCAAAAACACCTGGCCCCTTTTGGTTTTGAGCCAGGAACCTCAAGCCCCAAAAGGCTTTCCCCTCCTCGTTAAAGGGCGCCTCGAGAGCCTCCCCAAAAGGCCCTTTCCAGCGACCAGAAAAGGGTTAAATTTTGCATAAATGGGGCAAAAACAAATCATGATTTTTGGGGTTTTGGCCGCCAGTTTCTCCACAATCACTTTAATCTCAACCTTGTCCAATCCCCGCCCCATACAAGTGTTAAAAAAGGATGGGAAAAAAGGGACCCCCCCTTGGGCCTCCCCTCCTTTTTCCCCGGAAAAAGGGCTGGATCCCAACCCTGCCCTGCATTTCACAGCACTCTCATTCCCAGAAAAACAGACCGGGCCCATAAAACCAATAGTCCTTGAAAGGAATCCCTCAATTTCGCGGGAAGATCCCATTCCTAAGGAGGGAAGATTTTTAAATTATGGTGAATAAAAATTAGTTTTTTTTTTTTTTCCTTTTTACTAAAAATAATGAATGATTTTATCTTGGTCATTTAATTAATCTTGTAAAGTGATTAAAAATTTTGTTTTAATTTAACGGTTGGGGCCAATTGATTGTTGGGGTGGGCCCGTTGGGGGTTTGTATCCACCCGCTGTCACGTAGGAAAGGAAAGGTAACGCCAGCAAGGGGGTTGTATTTGGCGAGTCACTGGAGCGCGGGAAGGCATCCGCCTGCAGACTACAACACGAGACCCCCTCGCCACCAACCAAAACCCTGCCACCTGTTCGCTGCCCCCCCGGGCCGCCATTACTCCCCGTAGCTGTGTTGTGAACTGTGTACTATTTCCCCCACGTTTTTTGTTAAGTAAAGAGAAAAAAGCAAGATTTTTTTTCCCTTACTTGCCAAAAAGTTTATCGAGGCAGTAGGGGGGATAAGTTTGACTTGAAGTGATCCCTGAGTTTTCGATGGCTGGGTGCGCACGCCCGTGGTGGGGGTGGGGTGGAGAAGCTGGAATTAGTCTGGGAAGCTTCGAGGCGGGCGAGATATAGCAAGTGTGGGTCCCACTACGCCCCAAAGGGGGGTGCCTTCGCCGTGGGGGAAAACCCAAAGCTGGCCGAGGCGGACAGGAAAAAGGGGCTGAAAAAAGGGAAGGGGGGTTTGCTGCTGGGGGGGCCCCTTTTTTCAGTAGATCCTTACGTGGCCTATGAACAGGTTTTGGGGACCAAAGGGTTTCGCATTTGGGGGTCCCCCCAGATGTTTTATTTTTTGGGTGAGTTTTGGCGACTGGCATCTCTGTTTGGCGGAGTAGTGAAAAAGCCCTTGCCTTCGCCTTCCCTGGCTGGCTGGCCCGGGGGAAGTCCGCCAGCTACTCAAAAGCTGGGGCCCCCGTATGGAGGCTCTTTGGGCTTTTAACCAGATTCCCGAGCGGGGCCAAGAGCGGTCTCCCGGGACGACCCGCCCCCCCCTTTGGAAACATCGGAAAGGGGTGCCTTGGTGGCCCAAACAAACAGGGTATGGGGGCCCGGGGCCTCGTGTGGCTGCTGCAAGTCAACGGCCCATTTTGGTGGGGGCCCTAAACCCCTCCCCGCCAGAGACTGTTTTTTGCTCGCCCCAAAAAGCTCATGGCCCGGGGGACACGGCAACGAGTAAGGGGGCCCCACCAAAGTGGTGGTTTTTGCCACATTTCATCAGAGTTTTCGTGAAACGGGGGATGGAGATGGGGCGTCGGCCCCCCAGCCTCCTCTCATGGCGGTCAGGGGTGGGGGGCGTTTTCCATGTGCTATGGGGGGATTTTGGGGGGGCGACGGTTTGTTTGTTGTTTGGGGGAAAACCGGGTTTTTCCCGAAGTAAACTTTCCCTGTTTTGGCGTGCTGCCAGGGATGGACAAAGGGGGCCGTCGACATGGTCACTGTGAGCGGGGAAAGTGGCGTGCGAGGGAAAAAGGTGGGCCCCTACACCCCCCAGCTTAGGGGGCGGGGCTTCCACTGACGTTTGCTTTTGTGTAAAAAAAACTGCGAAACCCCTTTGGTTTTTTTTTTGGTAATTCCGGGAGGGGTGGGGATAAAAAGGGGCCCCCCTTGGGGGGGTTACCAAAAAAAACGGTGCTCAGAATAGTGTTTTGATTTTTGGGATAGAAAAGTCAGAGATCTGTGCGGCTGGGCCCACAACCCCCGTGGTGGCAAGGTTTGGGGGAACCCGATTTTTGTGGGCCCAAATTTTGCCCCCCCTTTCTAAATTTGTTTTGGAAAGGCAAACCTGGAAGTGGGCAAAGGGGGGTTTAAAGGGGCCTGGTGTCCCCTGGGGGAAAAAACGGGGAGGGTTTTTCTCTGTGCCTCCCGAAGCAAGAGGGGGCCTTTGTAGAAGAGGAGCTCCAAAGTGGATAGAGGATGGCTGGTTTTCTTTTCCCTAAAACGAACATAATTTCGGACCAGCTAAATTTTGATTCCTCTCATGGGGCCCTTTTTTTCAAAAGCAAAAAAAGAAAAAAAGTGCGGCCAGTAAAGGACCCCCCAGGAGCTCAAAAGCAAAACCCTCGGCGCGTTTTTCCCCGGGGGACTCTTGGGCGTGTGCTAGAAAAAGACTTGGGGGGGAGTGGCGGAGGCAAGGGGGGAATTTTCTGCGTGATTGACCCCTTTCAAAGGCTTATCTCCAGATTAGAATTCCCCGAATTTCCCCGTGGCCATAAAAAAGACTGTGAATTTTAAAGGGGCCGGGTATTGCCCTTTAAAGCACTTGGGGATTCGGGGCCCAAAAACCCTTGGGCCCCGGTTTTGGGTTTTGGAAAACCCGTGCTCAACAGTGTTCTCCCCAAAGGGGTCCCCAAACGGGTTTGAAAAAAGGGAAAGTTAGCTTAAAATCGACGACAAATTTTTGTTAATGAAGAAACCGGGTTTTTAAGGCCAGTCGTGGGACAAAACCCTCTCGAGAAAAATTTTGGAAATAACCAACCCAAGGGCCTGGGGAGCGAACCCTTTCTGAAAAGCACGATGTTGGGCCTGAGAGCCCGGGGGGAGCAAAAGGGCCAGTGTGGAAGAGAAAACAGGGGGGGGGGACAACGTAAACCCAAATTTGGGTTTTTTAGGGGTTTGGGTTTTTTTTGTTTCTGCGGCAGGGTTTGGGGGGCCAAATATCCCCGTGTGTGGTTGGGCTGCGAGTGGGGGACGGGGGTTTTATCAAGAAAGGACCAATTTTCCCTCCTCCAAAGGGGGGGGAATTTGGGCATCGTCGATGAAGAAAAAAGGAGGTTTTTGGGTGAGGTCGTGGGGTGAAGTTAGGAAGGGAAAGATCCTGTTTAAGGATTTTGGGGTGCCAGAGGCACGAGGCCAGAGTTTGGGTAGGGCGCCGTTCTTTTTGGGGCTTGGTGCTTTCAGTAAAAGATCGACGGCAGCAAACGTTAAAACGCCAGCTGGCTACGTAAAGAAAAACTCGAGCCACATCAACATGAAAAGGGGCCCAATTTTGGGTGAGTTTTCAAGGGATTGAAACTCGCAAATTTGGGCCGGAAGATCAAACGGGGGGAATTGATGACGGGCTCCCCTCTACAGGGCATCGATGGATCTCTGATTTTTGGGGCCTCTCAGGTAAAGCAGGCTTAAGAAACCAAAAGGGTGCGAGCGAGATGCTTTATTCGGAGGAAGTGGCCATAAATTTCTGTCGTTGGTCGAGGGAGTGGGGGCCTCCATCCCCGTCGGGTTTCTCTCCCTTCCTATCTAAACAAAAAACAAGGCTTTTTAGGTTTGACAAGCGTTTCCGCAGGGGTTGGCGAAAGTCCCCCCATTTCCCGCCCCCACAGCCACGCAAACCCGTGTTTTCAGCCGGTTTTTTTACTGTACCCACACGACAAGATTGAAGAGATACACCATACTGCAGGTCCCTTCCAGGTTTTAAAACGCAAAGCTTTTTTTGGGGGGTAAAAGGGGAGTCGGGCCCCGGGGTCCCACCCCCGGGGGGGCAGGTGCAAGCTGCGTCGGGAAATTGTAAGGCGTTTCCAATCCCATCGACCCCAAAAACCCCCCGGGGGGGGTTTTTAAAAAAATTTGGGGGAAGGGGAGCCCCCGACGTTTGGGGAAAAAATCTTTTCAGAGAGTCGGTTGGACAATTTACTCACTGGGTGGACGGCCGTAAACCCAAATCTTATCGACTGTGGACCCTCAAAAAAATTTTTAAATTTGGGGGTCCCCAAATTAGGGTGGGAAAAACCAGCGACAGCATCATTAAGCAGTTTGAAGGGGGTGTTTTGTAACTGGGGCCCCCCGGGGAAAAAAGGGGTTTTTGACGGAAAAAAACGCAACCCCCTTTTTTTCAGTAGGCTGTTTTCAAAACTTTCGCTAAGAGATGGGGAAAGTGCTCTCCGTTTTAAAATGTGGGACATGTCCCCTCCCGGAAAAAGGCATAGTTTTAAAGATGCCATCGACTATAAAGGTTTTTTTGCTGGAGGGAAAAGGTTTCTTCCCGTAGCGGGGGGCTGTATTAAAAAAACCCGTACAACTTAAAAGGGCCCTCCCGATGACCAAAGAAAACTTCATCGGCCCCCGCTAAAATGCTTGTAACCCCGGGGATCCTGTCAAATCCAGGATTGGATCCCTGTGAAGAAAACAAGTTGGGAACAAGGAGGGGGCCCCCACCCGCCTTGGGGAGGGAAATGTGGGTAAAACCCCTAACGTGCGTTGGGGATGGACAAACAAAAAAAGGGTAAAGTTTTTCTAACTCTTATCCCCCACCAAAGGGTTTTTGAAGTCGGAAAGGAATCCCCCGCCATGTTAAAAGGGGTCTTCATCACTTTACTTCCCCCTCCCCCGCACCTCAGGAGGAATTTTTGTAAACCCCGGGGGCAGCGAGGGGCTGACTTTTTCATTCACTTCCTGGGGCAAGGGTGATTTAAAGGGGGAAGGAATTTAAAAAGGGAAGGGGTGCTGCTGCTGGAGATTAGTTTTGGAACCCAGAGCTTCCAAGGCGGGGCATCGAGGGGTTTGAAGGCCCCAGTTTTGTTTTTATTGGGAAAAGTATTCAGGGGGGGGTGTAATATAATGGCCCTTTTAAAGTGATTAGTATTTGTTTTTTTAAAAGGGTTTGGGGGAATTGATTGTTAGTGGGTCGTTGGTGGTTTATCAGCGCTGTCACGTAGGGATTAGTAACTCCCGCAAAAAGGTGTATGGGGAGTCACTGGGGCGAGGGGAAAGGGAGTCCGCCTGCAACTTAAAAACACGAACCCCCCTCGCCACCACCCCACCTTTCCACCGGTTTTTCGCTGCCCCGCCGCCAGTACTCCAAACCCGTAGCTGTGTTTGTGAACTGTTACTATTTTCCCCCAAAGGTTTTTTGTTTAAATAAAAAAGAAAAAACAAGAATTTTTTTTTTCCCCTTTCTGCCAAAAGGTCCAAAAATCTACCCAGAAAAAAAAAGAAGGGGAAAGAGAGAGAAGAGAGGGGAGAAGAGAGAAGAGAGGGGGAGAAAAGGGGAAAAGAGAGGAAGGGGGGAAAAGAAGGAGAAAAGGGAGAAGAGAGAGAGAGGAGGGGAGAGAGAAAAAGAGAGAGAGAGAGAGAGAGAGAGAAGGAGAGAGAAGAGAGAGAGAGAGGAGAGAGAGAGAGAGAGAGAGAGATTTTTTTCATGACACCTCGTCACGATAGACATACGACGATCACGATAGTGTCACAAAGCTGGGCCCGTATTTATTATAGGTTATGGGTTTCCCATAAGCAGACAAAATGGCGAAGTTCGCCATAAGTCATCGAAAATTCCATAAGTGCTCGTGTTTTCTCATAAAGTTGCCCATAAGCGCTACGGGATGTCCGGAGGTCCCATAAGGATCCTTATGTTGACATAAGCCGTCAACATGGCAGCAAAACAACTCTTCCGCCAGCGCCAACCCAGGAATTTTCGTGCCAGAAGAGACGTTCTCGGCTAATTGAATGACGAAGAACTTGTCAAGAGGTATCGGCTGAACCATGAGGGAATTATGTATGTCACTCTCGTGAATGCATTCCTCCAGAGTAAATAAAAAAGGAACCATACACTGACAGCGGGATGAAAATTATAATAACATTATGATTGTTTCCTCGCCACTGGAAAGATGCAGCAGGCACTGAGCAGTGCAGCTGCTGCAGTGATGACCATGGAGCAGCTGGAGTGGACAGGGAAAATGCTTGTTCAAGGCCGTCCATGGTAATACTCTCGTGTACCCAAATTCTGTGCGAGACAACAACCGAGAATTCTCGCCGACGGAAATCTTCGACGACAGTTCCACTTTTACTAATAGATGAAAAGGATGACTAAAGGGTTTTCATTGTTTATTTGACCACATTTTTCGAAGGCATTATTATTTTCTATTTAGTATGGATATGCTTATAATAAATTTAGCTATTGTTTTGGGCAGAAATGAAGGTAAAGATTTGTTTTACCTACGCAGTCATATCTTGCGTCACGTCACGTCACTTGCGTCACGTCACGAGCGCGTCACGGACGTCACGATCGGTTATGATAGACCCATAAACAGGACCATGACGGCGCTGCGCATTGCATTGTTGGCGCTATCGTGGTTCCATTATGGAATATGTGAAGGGGGCTTAACAAGTCGGTATAACGACGGTTCGGCGCGCCACACCCACGATCGTGTACACGAACGAAGATGTCAAGTTCTTGTAACAGGCCCTAAAGCCCCCTTCACACATTCCATAATGGAACCACGATAGCGCCAACAATGCAATGCACCCCGCCGTCATGGTCCTGATTATGAGTCCATCATGACCGATCGTGACACTCGTGATGCGCTCGGCCCAGGTCACGACAAGTTAGAGCATACACTATAAAATAAGGGAAACTCCCCGATTTTAGTACCCGACGCAGCGTTATCGTAAGTATATCGTAACGCTATCGTTACCCATGTTATTCCATGTTATTACCCATGTTATTGCTTCTTGACACTATCGTGATCGTCGTATGTCTATCGTGATCGTCGATCGTGACAAGGTGTCATGAGAAAAACCGTTACAGTGTGTCACGATAGCCCTAATAATATGCATAATGCGTCACGATAAACGCAAGTATGAGTCACGATAGAGCTATTAATGTGTCACGATTGTCCTAGGAAGACGTCACGATAACCCTAAGAATACAGATATTGCGTCATGATAGTGCTAAATATGGGTCACTATAGAGTCACGATAGACCAACAAATGCCTGGTGAGACATGTTGATATAACTAATGACGCTATCATGATAACTTCATGACACCGTCGTGGCACCATCGTGGCACTATCGTGGTTATCGTAGCTCTATCGTGACGACAAAATTGCCGTTAGTTTTCCATTCGTAACGTAGTTTTACAGCTGTCGTGATACCTTCATGACACCATCGTAGCACTATCATGGTTACCGTGGTTTTATCTTGACGACAAAACGACTGTTGATTTTATATTCTTGACTTAAGTCTTACAGCTATCATGACTCCATCGTGACCATCTTACGACCGTCATGACACATACTTACAAGCAGCGGGACATCGTTGTCAGGCTATCGTGGTCTGCGTTTATCGTGGTCAAAGTTCACGATAGCGTCAATAATTAAATTTGGGGCGCTATCGTGGTTCAATTATGGAATGTGTGAGGGGAGCTTAAGTCTGGCAGGCGACCCAATAGCCAGCCAGGAATACGAAGAGCCTAAGTTACAAATCACTGTACGTGTGTGTGTGTGTGTGTGTCTGTGTGTTACATCATCAAGTTTCTGGCACACAGAGTCTCGGGCAGCGACACACACATGCGGACCCACGTGGCGGTCTGACGGGCACTTGATGCCTATATAACGTATGTCCTATGAGTCATTATATACTATGTTTATATATCACCGCGAATATTGTTAAGGGTTATAACACACATAAAGAAGAAGGGGACAATAACAGAGCACATACTCGGTCAAATTATCCATGTTATACAACTTGACGCCTTTCCCTTCGCGCCTACCCGCCAGGGTGGCGCGGTTGGTAGAGTCATGGATTCGCGTGCAGAGTCCCTGCATTCGGTCAGCGGTTCGAGCGCACCAAGTTCGTCCTGGCGTGGTGGCGCTTTGTATAGTCAATAACCTTGTAGTTGGTACTTGCAAAGTGTCTAGATAGGATCAAAGTATCTTATCTTATATCCCTTCGCGCCTCATGTCATTTGTTCCGCCTGTTGCACACGTTACTACGCCCAATAACCACCGTCATTACCATTTATACACATAATTTATATACGATACCAAGTATCAATGTCAATGTACTAACGATAATCTCCCGGGCTGATTTAAGACTGTTCGTTATAAAGTAGTGACAAAGTGGCCAGACACTGTAGAAGAAGAAGAAGAAGAAGAAGAAGAAGGAAAAGAGGAAATGAAAAACAGCAACAACAATAACAGTAACAACAATAACAGCTACAACAACAACAATAGCAAAGAAGGGAGAGGAGAAGGATACGAAGGAGAAGGGGGAGGGTTATGGGAGAGAAGGGCGTGTGAGGCGAAATACGAGACTGGTATCAATAAGGACAAGGTCTTTGTGTCTCTGTTCTTAACTTGTTCACGCTATGATTCCGTGTCAGGGCGAAGTGAAGCTGTTGTTGTTGTTGTCATCTTTTAACAAAAACAGGGAAACCTCTATATCACAGGTTTCATCACGCATAACCCCCGCTTATATAAGATCAGTATCATCAGTTACGTGGTCTTCATGTGGCCTTAAGGGCGAGAAGGAATTGAGTAAAGGTCAGTACAAACGTGTCTCTCGCTCTCTAGTCTAGTCAAAGTAGCCAACAACCCTAAAATAATTGCAAGAAATTGTTTTATGGTGTTTATTTGCTCTTTAATGTGTGAACAACAATACAGCAAAAGTTTACCAAAATTGGGTTACCGGAAATGGGTCAAAATGGCGTCATACAAAGATGGCGACCAATGCTTCATATTTCCATATTTCACTTTTCCCCTTCATCATCTGATACTGGATCTTGACGCGTGTTGTAACAATGGCCATTTTGGCATTGTCCACATGCTTGAGAACAGTCTAGTCCATGCTTTCGGCAAGTACAACGGTGTGTGTTGCAAACACCGGAACAGCTGCAGCGAATCATTTTCAGGAGTGTTTCTGGTGCGGGTGCAGTGTCCGTCATCACTGGAACTAGTCTGTTGGTTTGTAGGCTCCACCCCCATTTAGTGACGTCAATATCCTCACCCTTGCCCATCCATTGCATTACCTGGAGATAGTTTCTCAAAGAATGATACTTTGTAGCCGAAGATGTTGGAGGCAGTCGTTCGGGTGTCACGAAGCTTTTGGCCGCACTCACTTTTTTGCAATTCCGGGTGTATTAGGGTACGCCGTAGGTCCAATGAAAAGTGAAATATAGATTATTTCGAATTTCGCAGGGTGTTTTCTTATGTAAAATTGAATTCTAAGGGTGGTTTGTCCACTTCAACTTTTTGGTTTGAGCACTTCTTGCTATGCAAAAATGGACTTTTATATTTATAAGCAAAACATAGCTTAGCCCCGCTAACGTAACCGCTTCATTTGCACCTATCATCAATTCTTGATCGTCTTTTTCAGGATGGCTTCTCTTTGTAAACCAAGTGGGTCGAAGCCCGCAACTAGACAGAGCTCTGGATCCAAGTTGGTCGCCTTTGTTGGCGGTAGACGACAGTTTGCTGAGAGTGAGGTGCCTACGTATCGCGGCGTGATGAAGAGGGGAATCCTTCTCCAAGAACTCAGCGGCATCCGGGAGGGTGTTGACAAGCGGGGGTACCCAGTGAGAGACATTGCGAAGGATCTGACCCCCATGGTGCTTGCCCAGTGGAAGAAATCAAACGCCCAGTTTGCACCTCCAGTGGTTGTTATTGACCGGTCCGTGACCAGAAGGATAGATAATTTTTGGAAGAAGGTTAGTGAAGTGATGAGAGACAGAGCAACTAAAGCAGTAAAGGAATTCGTGGAGAAGAATATGGACAGGCTGTTTGACATAACGGCCTGCCCTCACACGATCTTCCTCTGCAAGGACCAGGAATCCCACTGTTCCAACCCCCAGCTGTGCCACGCGAGAGCACACGTGCACTGTGACTGTCCCCTGGCCAGCAAAGTCCCTACTTTAGACCTGGAGTGGCTGTACTACCAGAGGATCAAAGTTGGGTAGGAGAGTGCAATGATGATGATAGGGGTAGACAAGAATGAGACGCATAGACAAGTGAAAGCAGCAAAGAGAAAGCAGTTGGAAGAGGAGGCTAAGCTGAAGAAGCAGAAGCAGAAAGATGAAAAGGTCAGACGTCTTGAGCTGCAGGAGCAGATGTTCCTGGGCCAGGCTGAAGATCACCAGGATTCTGAGGATGGGACGGAGGAGTCGTTCACCCTGCCACTCAGAGGAAAGAGGCAGGAGCAACAGGAGGCTGCCATACTGGTAGACCGACTGCTCAGGGAGAGGCTGGGGTCCCTGGCACCCCTTGTGATGCAGTACTTGGACAGGCCAGCTGCAAGAAGAAACACAATGCCAGTCCGGAACCTGGCGCTGGCAAGCATCCGGTTCGATGTTCCGCCCACTGCTGCTGCTGCCTTGGCTTCTGGATTCCTCCAGGACCTTATCACTGACGGCCACCTCTCTCCAGACATGTCGTACCTGGTCTGCGATCCTAACAAGCTGAGGAGGGCCAGGCAGGATGCCATGGCATCGGCCAGGGACCTTGACCAGGGGAAGCACCAGGGTACCAAAATAGTTGGATTGGGTTACGATGGGAGGAAGGACAAGACCAGGGCGATGGTGCCCAACAGCTATGGGAAACTGCACCCAAGGTTGATCAGGGAGGAGCATGTGTCAGTGACAGAGGAGCCATCTGGAAGGTACCTTTGGCACTTTGTACCAGAGGACCCGGTGCCACCTGAGAAGCCTGCGTTCAAGGTGGCTCAGGCTCTCTATGATCTGCTGGTGACATACGACTCCACCGACTCACTGATCGTACTGCAAGGTGACTTAACTAGGGTCAACACGGGGTGGAAGGGTGGTACTCACGCCCATTTGGAGAATATGCTGGGACGCTAGCTCTTATGGAGTATATGCGTGTTACACACAAACGAGTTGCCCCTGCGCCACCTTATCACCAGCATCGACGGGCCTACCTCATTTGACACTGGCTTCACGGGTCTGGACCCGTGACGTGTGCAGTCTGCTGTCCAGCGTGAATGAGATGCAGTACAACGCAGAGTTCAGAAGAGTGCCAGGCGGTGAAGATCTCACGGAGATACCGGAGTATATCCTGGTCAACATGTCCACTGACCAGCAGGTCTCCTACCAGCTGGTCCAGGCTGTGAAGCGGGGCGTTCTCCCGTCCGAGCTGCAGGAGATCATGTGTGGCAAGGTGTCCAACTCCAGATGGCTCACCACAGCTCAGTCGCTCGTGTACATGTGGACCAGAAAGCATGGACTGACTGGCAAAGAACTGAAGACCCTGGAAATCCTAGTCAAGTACTGCCTGCAGGTGTACTTCAAACTCTACTACGACATCAAGGTTCACCACAGACTAGAGGACGGCCCCAAGCACATCCTCACGCAGCTCAGAGTGATGAGGTCGCAGCCCAAGAAGGTCCAAACAGCTGTGACCTTCTACGTGCGGACAGGAGCATGGTTCGCACACTCAGAATGTGTTCTCCTCTCGTTGATGGCGAGTCAGAGTGAGGACGGCCGCAGGTTCGCCATGACCCAGATTTTGAAGCTGAGGGCTGGCGAGGAGTATGGGGACACCAGTGTAAGACCTCGCATCACACCCAAGCTGAATTTGTCAGCCACCAGCTTGCAGACACTGATCAGCTGGCAGCCTGGCCAGGTGCACGAGCCGGCATTCACCTGTTCACTGTCCGGGGATCAGATCCAGGAGATCCTGGTCAAGCCGTACGAGGTTCCGGAGTTCTCTATCCACACTCAGAGCACCGAAAGAGTCATGAAGCAGGTGACAGAGGCTGCGGCAGCAGTGGTGGGGCAGCAGGCCAGAGACGGGTTCATCCGGGCTCGGGCCCACCACCGGGAGACCATGCCCTGCTTCAGGTCTAAGAAGGACATGATGGACACGTTCTAGGCCAACGTAGAGGCTGTGACACTGTGATGTAGTGCCTGATGAACCAACTGATCAGAAAGAGCTGACCACGCTAGTCATTTGGAACTCATATTGGTGAATGATGCAATAAACAGGACCAACCGGACACTGCGTACTCATTTAAGCATTATTCGATAAGGGTGCAATATAAAAGTGCGATTTTGCATAGTAAGAATTGCTCAAATGCAAAAATGGAATTAGATAAAATCGTCTTAGAATTTTATTTTACATAGGAAGTTGGCATGCCAAAGTTGAGAAAAAGAATTTTTGCTATACGGCGTACTCTAGGGTGTAACGGACAGCAGATAGGTTGTCCCCAGGTTTGCCATTGAACAGAGACACCATGAGTGCATGGCAGAGGATCAAACTTGATGTTGTCACGGGCGTATTTCCTGAACCGGTATTCCTTTACATCAACTTCAGTCAGTTCAACAATCTTCAGATCTTCAATCCGGCTTCTAAGGATTGTTCGGCGGACTTGCCTCCCTGGAGTTATGGCTGCAAGCATCCCCATTCCGTGAAATGTACCCTTCCCATCTAATGTCATGATGTTGTGGTCAACATTATCAGCTGCAAACATCAGTGCCGAATCTGGTCCTTCTATGTCGCCATCGCCCAGTAAATCCAGAGCAGTATAGGTGGCAGCGTTTTCCTCAAATCGCTGGACCTCTGAGTATGAAGAGCAGAAACCCATGGTTGAGAGGCTGTCGACAAGGAATCGCGACCTGACGTGGTGGTGTACCTGTACTGTTAATCCAATCTGCAGCGGTACTATCAAAGCCCTGAGGCGCACGGCTTGTACAATAGATTGTCCAATACTCGCCTTACTTTCTGTAAGTGTCTTTGCCAACAAATAAATGTTGGAGCAAGCATTGCAAGCTCGATGGAATGTATTCTAGGGCAGATTGTAGTTCTAGCGCCGAAATACCAGGATATTGGTCGATTGAAGATGTGATCATTGACTTAATGTCGCTCTTGATCAGTTTAGCCGCAGTCTGTATGATGGCTCTTTTCTGAGCCTCTTCATCATTTTCTGGCTGGCTAAAATAGTCTCTTAGAATACCACTAGTTTTCTCACGAAATGTTACGATATCATGTAACCCCTCTTGCTCGGCAATGAATTCCCCATAATGCTTAACCAGTTTGGATTTGAGGTACTGGTTGCCATAGGCCACGGAATCTGGCTGAACCAGATATTCTGCCATTTTCTTAGCAAGATCATCCACTGTCAATTGTTCCTCACCATTTTCTTCTAAGAACGAGCACATTCCGATGAAGGCTTGCTCGTGGTCAGTCCTTCGGTCTTCAAACCTTTCGTGGCTTCTTTTCAGTTGGACCATCTCTGTACTGTAAAGGAATGGCCCATTTCGTGCGAAAGTTGATGTCACATGACCGATGGTACACACAATCAGCAGCGTGGAGGTCCTTTCCGAAATACTCTATTCTACCACGAACAGTGAATGCCCAGTCATCATTACGATTCTTACAATGTGAGAGGGTTGTCTCCACGAATGAATCTGTGTTGACACAGCTGAATTCATCAAAATCGGCACTACCGGGTGATTTTATTATCTCATTGCCACAGAACAAACAGTGCGATTTACTGTTGAAAGGTTCGACAGAAACACGCGCACTCCTTTTGACAGGTTGAGGTGGTTGTAGCTTGGCTTTCTTGAACAAGTATATTTGCTTCTTGTTAATATAGCTCACTCTGCATCTTTTATGCACCTCGGTACCAGCAACTACCACGATACTGTCGCCTCTGTCGATGCTGGCCTTGTTGATTCCTTCAGCCCCCTTTTCACCAATCACCACCGTTTCACCATCTATCTCACTGCCACATAAAGGACAATTTCCTCGACTTGCCATCTTCTCATGCTCTGAAATGCCAAAGAAATTAATGTTAGTAAAATCTAAAATCTGGAATGGCTGAATGAAAACAATAACTTAACTCAGTGCATGTACCAACCAAATTGACGTCATTGCAATTTTGGTAAACTTTTGTTGTATCGTTATTTACACTTGAAACAAAAAAATAATGCAATAAAAAAATTTCTTGCAATTTGTCTGGGGTGAGAGGGGTTCAGGTCATATTTTGACTGGACTACTCCCTCTCTTCCACAATCCGCACTCTCCCACTCTCTATCGCTCTCCTTGTCCTCTCTCTTTCGCTCTCTCATATACTTTTCTGCCTTGTGTACTTTCTAACCTCACGAGAGAGAGAGAGAGAGAGAGAGAGAGAGAGAGAGAGAGAGAGAGAGAGAGAGAGAGAGAGAGAGAGAGAGAGAGAGAGAGAGAGAGAGAGAGAGAGAGAGAGAGAGAGAGGAGAGAGAGAGAGGAGAGAGGAGAGAGAGATGAGAGAGAGAGAGAGAGAGAGAGAGAGAGAGAGAGAGAGAGAGAGAGAGAGAGGAGAGAGAGAGAGAGAGAGAGAGCGAGAGACACCTGTGGGTTAAAAGGATAAGGAAGGTAGAAAGTACACAAGACATAAAAGTATATGAGAGAGCAAAAGAGAGAAGACAAGGAGAGCGAGAAAGAGTGAGAGAGTGCCGAAGAGAGGGAGAGCGAGAGACACGTTTGTACTGGCCTTACTCAATGCCTTCTCGCCCTTCTCTGGCCACATGCAGACCTTTTATTTATTTATTTATTTTTTATTTATTTTTTTCCTATTGCTTTCTCTTAAAGTAATCGTCCAGACCCATTTTTTCTTTGCATAATTATGTTGAATGTTCATTCAAAACTCCTAATCCACAAAAAAATATTCATTTCCACGCCTTATTTCCCTAAAAACATGACTTTTGTAAAAAGCGCGCGAAAAACAAGAACATAAGAACATAAGAAAATAAGGAAGCTACAAGAGGCCGCGAGGCCTACACGTGGTAGTTCCTGAAACAATACTAAAACTAAACCAAAAACTAACAATAGCCCCATTCCAGCCGTGGCGGGAAACATACTGGTGACGTCATAGCAGGAAGCCTCCCAACCCGGCCCAGATTCAAATACACGTAGTAGACTCAGAAAAAAATATAGTACTTGAAGAATTTTGGGTGTTTCTGATATTTTTTTTTGCGATATGGCATATACTTGCATCCTGTATGGGTGCAGCAAGAAAGCTATGCCTTTCCAGAGAGCTTAACACCCATTTCCAACCTATACGGCGACGATATATGTGTGCAGACGTGTGGAGCGGCGGATAGTAGCAGGCGGTGTGTGGCAGATTGTCTCGCTCAGTGAGACAATCTGCCACACACCGCCTGCTACTACCCGCCGCTCCCCGCCGCTCCACACGTCTGCACACATATATCGTCGCCGTATAGGCTGCAAATGGGTGCTAAGCTCTCTGGAAAGGCACAGCTTTCTTGCTGCACCCATACAGGATGCAAGTATATGCCATATCGCAAAAAAAAAATTCAGAAACACCCAAAATTCTTCAAGTACTATATTTTTTTCTGAGTCTACTACGTGTATTTGTATCTGGGCCGGGGTGGGAGGCTTCCTGCTGTGACGTCACCGAGCCGTGGTCCGTCGTCTGCTGGTTTTCAGTTATGTTTTGAGAGCTTGGGGAATTTACAGATTTTGAATGCGGATCAATTAAAAACGGGTGATTGGATGCAAAAAAAGACAACATATTGTTGATATACTCGATAATGGCTATATTTTGACTGCATTAAATCAGGAATGATGAAATGGCCTGGACGATTACTTTAAGAGAGAAGCACGGGCTAAATAGAAAGCGCGTCAGAGTGTTCGGTATTCTTATATGTTAACGGGGAGGAGGATAGGAGGAAACAAGGGCAGCGAGCATAGGTAAAGGTGAGGAGGCAACGACACGTGCAGCCCAGCCCGTACATAATCCGGCTCTGGGGAGGCAGGGATCAGATGGCGAAGTGAGTGGGATGCTGGGCAGTAGAGCAGGTAGTGCTCAAGGGGATTTTGTGGCTCTGCGAAACAGTGAGGACAGGGGGCAGGGGCGTCACCAAGTATTTGGGTGGAGCAATGGAAGCCGAGCCTTAGTCGGACCAGCTGTCGTACTACAGGTGGAATGAACCAGGAAAGGTGGAGGTGAGGCGTTTGTCTGGTGGCTGTGATGTACCATGTGGCAGAACGAGAGCCATGCTCCACAGCGTCGTTGAAGACCACGTAACTGATCTTATATAAGCGGGGGATATGTAGGCTTAAGCAGAACATGTGCTCTCTTGCGAGCCTCCCCACTGTCTTCCCTCTGCTTTTCGGTCCCTTATCAAGCCGCCTTACGTATCACCCTGTCCCTCGCATCTTTTCCACCTATGACACATTCTCTTGATCAGTAGCGCAGCCGGAGGGGTGGGGGACGGGGATCCGGACCCCCTGCGAATTTTGACATGTGTTCGAAAATAGATTGGAAAACTTAGATGTCAAATACTTATTAAATTCAGGGTGAAATTATTGGTATGTCACATATCTCTATTTTGACACCTCTTTGACCCTGGTCTGTCCGTGCTGGTCAGTATGGTCGAGTTTTGGTTGGATATGCGGAGGTCATTTTTTTTTCCACGGCATTCTGACAACCATTAAGCGACGAGGAAGGTGAAGGAAGTTCTTGTTCCATCCTAGTGGGCGGAGCGTAGTGTCGTATCCCAGAAACTAGACTATAGGTGGTGGGAGAGCAGGTGGTAGCTGGAGATACTACCTCCGTTGCTGGATCCTCCCTCAGAAGGGTGAGAAGGCATTGACAGCCCCCTTCACACATTCTATATTCGAACCACGATAGCGCCAACAATGCAATGAGTATAGTCTATCCTATGTTTGTTGGCGATGAAAGCCCTGCCTTCCCTCCCCTAAACACCTGAGATTGGATACAAGAAGGAGAATATATGAGATAATCACTCAAAAACGGAAATAGATAAGCCACACCAAGGAGACTACAGTATATGATATGAGTTAACCACTCAGGCACACAGGGAAGTCATGGACTGAAATAAGCTGAACACATAAGAAAATAAAAACACGGTAAGCAAAAAATGACAAAGGTAAGCAAAAAATACATCATTGGTCTTGAGAAAACGTATACAAAATCAAAGTAGAAATTATGACCAAAAGATTCCGGATCAATGGTCCTCAAAACAGTATAAAAGGAGAAAATTATGACCGAATGAACGCGTAACTTACACACAGTGCCAACACAGACACATAAAGATGAAGGACATCTACTCTCGTCATAGACACGCTGAAGCTACAGGTGAGGAACAACAGCGTAGTGAGGAGATAGACATTCTGCAGGCATGTAAATCCACACCAGCTGAAGCACTGCTTAAAGCCCCCTTCACACATTCCATAATGGAACCACGAACGCGCCAGCAATGCAATGCGCAGCGCCGTCATGGTCCTGGTTATGGGTCCATCGTGACCGATCGTGACGCTCGTGACGCGCTCGGCCGAGGCTACGAAAAGTTAGTGCGTGCACTAAAAAATCGGGAAGCTCCCCGATTTTTGTACCCAACGCAGCGCTATCGTAAGTCTATCGTGACGATATCGTTATCTATGTAGCAGCTTCGTGACACTATCGTGATCGTCGTATTTCTATCGTGATGATAAGAAATCGTTACGCGCGCCTTCATTCCTACCTTCCCCCCTTTTTTGCACCCTCTTCCGCCTTCCCCCCCTTTCTTATTCACCTCCACCCACCCCCTACTCCCTAACCCCTACTCCCATGACCACGTGGTGATGCCACCTACCCCTTAATCTCTTCCCCCTACTCATGACCACGTGGTGTTGGGAGTAGGGAATAGGGGGTGGGGGGTGGATCCACCCCCGTTTTAACCACTCACACCCCCAACAACGCCTTCTCCATCCCTAACCCCACCCCCCGTTTCCCCACCAACACCATCACCCCTTCTTTATTACAACCCTCCACCCGTCTGCCCCCCTTCTCCATTACCAGCACAACCGTTTCTCCCACCTTCATCTCTAGCCCCCCTTCCTTCTCCATCACCATGGCAACACCCACCCACGTGTGAGGCATGTTGCTACCTATTGACGGTATCGTGATACGTTCATGGCACCGTCATGGCACTGCCATGGTTATCGTAGCTCTATCGTGACGACAAAATGACCGTTGATTTTCCATTCGTGACATAGTCTTACAGCTGTCATGACTCCATCGTGACCATCTTACGACCGTCATGACACATACTTACAGGCAGCGTGACATAGTTGTGAGGCTATCGTGGTCGGCGTTTATCGGGGTCAAATTTCACGATAGCGTCAATAATCAAATTGGTGGCGCTATCATGGTTCGATTATGGAATGTGTGAATTAGGGCTTAAGACCCTAAAGCCCTCTTCACACATTCCATAATGGAACCACGACCGCGCCGCCAACAATGCAATGCACAGCGTCGTCATGGTACTGGTTATGGGTCCATCGTGACCAATCGTGACGCTCGTGACGCGCTCGGCCGAGGCCACGAAAAGTTAGTGCGTGCACTAAAAAATCGGGAAGCTCCCCGACTTTTGTACCGAACGCAGCGCTATCGTAAGTCTATCGTAACGCTATCGTTATCTATGCAGCAGCTTCGTGACACTATCGTGATCGTCGTATGTCTATCGTGACGATAAGAAACCGTTACGCGCTCCTTCATCCCTGCCTTCCCCCCCCTTTTTTGCATCCCCTTCCGCCTTCTCCCCCATTTCTCATTCACCTCCACCCACCCCCGACTCTTTTCCCCCTACTCCCACCACCACATGGTGACACTCCCCCCTCGACTCCCTTCCCCTTACTCCCACCACCACGTGGTGACACTCCCCCCTCGACTCCCTACCCACTACTCCCATCACCACGTGGTGACACCCCCACCCCCTTTTAACCACTCACATCCCCACCAACACCACGCCTTCTCCATCCTCAACCCCCCTCCCCCCGTTTCCCCACCAGCACCAACACCCCCTTCTTTATTACAACTCGTCTCACCAATTTATCGAGTTTTTATAGGAAAGTTTATGAGACGGCAGATAATAATAAGGATTATGATATAATATATCTGGACTTTAGTAAGGCATTTGACAAAGTACCACACGAGCGACTCTTAAATAAGGTTAAGCCTCATGGAATAGATGGGAAGGTTCTTCATTGGATCAGAGCTTGGCTAAGTAATAGGCAACAAAGGGTTACAATTAATGGTTTTAAGTCTGAATGGGGACTGGTGACAAGTGGAGTTCCACAAGGGTCTGTTTTGGGTTCATTACTATTTTTGATTTACATCAACGACTTGGATAGTGGGATTAGCAGTGATATCAGCAAGTTTGCTGATGATACTAAGGTAGTTATGATTATTGGATCACAGTCTGATGTAAACATATTGCAGGGAGACTTAGATAAACTTAACGAGTGGGCAGTCAGATGGCAGATGGAATTTAATATTGATAAGTGCAGCGTTATGAATGTTGGCAGAAAAATCCCTGGTAATAGATACACCATAAGCTGAACAGATCAGAAGGTGAAAAAGATCTTGGAGTGAAGGTGAGCCCAGACCTCCGACCTAGGACACAATCTATTGAGGCCAGAAATAGAGCTAATAGAGTATTAGGATTCATTACCAGAAGTGTTAAAAGTAGAAGTGCGGAAGTTATTCTAAAGCTTTATCTGGCTCTAGTCAGGCCTCACCTAGACTATGCGGTTCAGTTTTGGTCCCCATATTACAGGATGGATAAAGCCTTGTTAGAAACAGTGCAGAGAATTATGACCGAAATTATACAAGGGATGCGTAACTTTAGTTATGAGAAGAGATTGAAGTTATTAAAATTACACTCACTTGAGAGACGCAGAGTAAGGGGCGATCTGATAGAAGTTTCTAAGTGGATAAAGGGATTTAATAAAGGAGAGGTAGGAAAAGTTCTTACGGCTTTTAACCAGGGTAGAACAAGAAGTAACGGATTCAAGCTGGAAAAGCGTAGATTTAGAAAGGAAATAGGGAAAAACTGGTTCACAAGTAGGGTGGTGAATGAATGGAATGGTCTCAGTAGACAGGTAGTTAGTGCGGAGTCATTAGGGAGCTTTAAAGAGGGGCTGGATAGGTTCATGGATGGGGATGAAAGGTGGATGTAGGTAGTGTTAGGTGACAGGAACTACCACGTGTAGGCCTCGCGACCTCATGTAGCTTCCTTATTTTCTTATGTTCTTATGTTCTAACACCCCTCCCCGTTTCCCCCCTTTCCCCATCACCAACACAACCCTGTTTCTCCCACCTTCATCTCTAGCCCCCCTTCTTTCTCCATCACCATGGCAACCCCCACCCACGTGTGAGGCATGTTGCTAGCTCTTGACGCTATCGTGATACGTTCATGGCACCGTCATGGCACTGTCGTGGTTATCGTAGCTCTATCGTGACGACAAAATGACCGTTTATTTTCCATTCGTGACATAGTCTTACAGCTGTCATGACTCCATCGTGACCATCTTACGACCATCATGACACATACGTACAGGCAGCGTGACATTGTTGTGAGGCTATCGTGGTCTGCGTTTATCGTGGTCAAATTTCACGATAGCGTCAATAATCAAATTGGTGGCGCTATCGTGGTTCGATTATGGAATGTGTGAAGGGAGCTTTAGCCAACAAAGGAGAGATGAGGGCTGAAGAGTGGAAGATTGTGCTCTCAGAGAAACCAGCCAAGGTGAGCGGGCGCTGGTGACAGGCCGCGGGAGGGCTGAGGCAGGTGAACGAGTGGGCGCGCGATGGCGGTAGGCTGGCCGACGGCAGGGTCATATAGATGGATCGGCCAACGAGCAGCTTTTGGGCGGGGACTCGTGACGTCAGTTAAACCCCTCTCTCTCTCTCTCTCTCTCTCGCTCTCGCTCCCGCTCTCGCTCTCGCTCTCGCTCTCTCTCTCTCTCTCTCTCTCTCTCTCTCTCTCTCTCTCTCTCTCTCTCTCTCTCTCTCTCTCTCTCTCTCTCTCTCTCTCTCTCTCTCTCTCTCTCTCTCTCTCTCTCTCTCTCTCTCTCTCTCTCTCTCATTCTCTCTCATTCTCTCTCTCTCTCTCTCTCTCTTTCTGCGACTGCTGTTCGCTCATTGGGCTCTCAATACGTGCCTCTCTCGTTCTTATTGCGCCGTTACTGCGCTTCCACTACGCTTTATAGGCTTGTTTCCGCTTAATATAAGTCAACATTGCGCTGCCACTGAGACTATGACGCTCGTAATACGTCCAAGCATAGACCACTGTATACCTGGACTGCGCACGGAATATCGGCCTGTCGCGCAAGGGCCTGAAGTCGGAGGGCCGCTCGGATTCATATATATATATATATATATATATATATATATATATATATATATATATATATATATATATATATATATATATATATATATATATATATATACGGATCATATAGACTCGTTTATCAGTATATATGATATAGTGTAATCTTCGTAAATGTTTTTTCTACAATATTATCAAATAAAAAACAGTAAAACACGCTAAAGAAATGCCATTACAAGATTATGAAGAAATATGCATGAACTTAATATTCACTTCAACTCTTCGCCATTTCAAACTTTGCGAGTCAACTTTTATCATAAGGATATCAATAGAAGCGCAATTTTATTAGCTTTCCATTGCTATATTTCGTTATCTGATAAATGAATTAGAACCATGCATAAATTAGCGTTAACTAAATGAATAAAATCATCAATCGGGTAATTTTCTCGATTGATGAGGTTATTTATTTAGTCAACGCTAATTTATACATGGTACTAATTCATTTATCAGAAAACGAAATATATAAGTAAATAAATAACATAATCAATCGTGAAAATTACCCGATTGATGATTTTATTTATTTATTTAACGCTAATTTATGCATGGTTCTAATTAATTTATCAGATAACGAAATACATCAATGGAAAGCTAATACAATTGCGCTTCTATTGATACCCTTCATGATAAAAGTTGACTCGCAAAGTTTTAAATGGCGAAGAGTTAAGTGAATATTAAGTTCATGTATATTTCTTCATAGTCTCGTAATGGCATTTCTTCAGCGTGTTTTACTGTTTTTTATTTGATAATATTATAGAACAAACATTTACGAAGATTACAGTATACCATATATACTGATAAACCAGTCTATATGATAGTCCATAGACCACTCTATCTCTTTGTCGGGCGCCCTGCAGGCCCCTATGCAGCCCTGCAATTCAAAACATTGTCGCGTGAACAGTCCAGGTATACAGTGGTCTATGGTCCAAGGCGTTGTTCTGACGTTTGCAATAGGTTAACAGTGCGTTCTTATTACGATCCTACTTCCACTGACCACTGTCAGTATACGCTCAGATGGGAAAGGACTGGGGACCGTGGAGACTGTGATGGAATCAGCCTTCCTCGACCCATGCATCGTCCTTTGGACACTGAGATCTTCCCTTTGGTGGCGGACTTCATTGGGTATTTTTGGCATGGTGCACACACATCAGCTGAAATATAAGTAGACTGATCAGGTCGCAGGAGGCTCTATATACACAAGCCGCGCATGCGCAGTTAGCGAGATGCAAACATATTGAGAACGTAGTGAGAGCAGAGCGAGAGCGACTTGGATGCACTGAGAGCGCACAGAGCGCAACGGGAGCGCATTGAGAGTCCACTGAAAATCAAACTGGGAACGCATTGAGAGTCCACTGAAAATTAAACTGGGAACGCATAGGGTCGCAGTGAGAGCTTAATAAGCAAGTCAAGAGCGTACTGTAAGCTACTGCCAAGCAATCTTTTGTCATGGATTTCACAATTTTCACTGGGCTTTATTGAAAATGTCACTGGGCTTTATTGAAAAATTTTCAAAAAAGGAAAAACGTCCGGGAGCACAAAACGGCCACCGGCTGATTGCACTAGGTGTGACAGCCCCATAACTGTTTTTTATCGTCACGATAGACATACGACGATCACGATAGTGTCGCGAAACTGCTACATATATAATGATAGCGTCACGTTAGGCTTACGATAGAGCTGCGTTGGGTACAAAAATCAGGGGGCTTCCCGATTCTAAGTGCATACACTATATATAATCCAGGACCTCGCCTGTAGACCCGTTTGCAAAATGGTTTTGGGGGATTTCTCACTTGATCTTGGTTAATGGGTCCCTAGACATGAAAAATCACCGAGGTGCTTGTCCGCCATCGCGCCACGAATGCCGCTATGGTTAAATCAAATATGGCCGCCGCCAGCCGAGATAAAAGTATAACTTTTTATTATTATTTGGAGTAGATACACTCTTAATACCTTACCCCTAATCCAACAAATTTGAGGGTGAGGAATTAATTTTTGGTATTGTTTTGAACATTCGGGGTCACCTTGACCTTCAAATGTCCGGATCAATTTGGCCATAACTTGGCCATTTTTAGTGATAGCAACAAAAGTCAGATATAGATGAAAGCCAAAAACAAAAGCAAATGAACATATTTCCAAAGGTACACCATATCATAAGTATTCGTAAGTTATTCTTTCAGTGCCAGGTTTTTACATGATGAATTACCTTTCTTTCCATGGCAGATAATTGGGGTAGGTGCATTGCATGCTTTTCTAAGATAGAGAACCGGGGATTAGACACTGGGACCGGGGTAAAGGAAACTTGCAACACTAGGAGGAGTTTCAGAAGGCAGGGAACTAAAGTGATTCGTATGAATAGAGAGAGGAGGGGGTTAGTTAAAGATAAAGGGAAATGGACAAAAAGAAGAGGAGATGCTTGAAGGCTTACTCTACAAACTGTAGGAGTATTTTAAACTAAATAAATTTCCTGGGAGGAATAAATAGTATAAAGGATTTTAATATAAGAGCATTAACAGAAACATGGTTGGATATGTCAGGAAAGGTATTTGATCCGGAGGTTGAGATAGCTGGGTATAAGTTATTTCACAAGGACAGGTTAGGCAGGCGAGGTGGTGAAGTTGCGCTTTATGCAAGAAATACATTGCAGTGTTTTGTTAATAATGTTATAAAAACAGATAACAGCATAGTGTCTATATGGGTAGAAGCTACGGAGGGAACAAAGAAAATGGTTTTGGGTGTAATGTGTAGGCCTCCAAAATTATGTAAAGAGGATTCAACTCCTATATGGCAAGAAATAAACAAGGCTTGCAGATATAATCGATTATGCGTGGTAGGAGATTGTAACCTTGGGAATATAGACTGGGATTTAATTATAGGAGACAATGACGCAGAGGAATTGTTAAATATAGATCAGGATAACTTTCTAGGGCAAGCAATCAAGAAGCCTACTAGATGAGATAATATTCTAGATTTATTACTGACAAACAGGGAAGATTTAGTTACATAGGTGGAGGTTGGAGGTACGTTAGGGAACAGCGATCATTATGAAATCAGGTTTTGCTTAAAATGGGAAGTAGGAAATATAAGTGTTAATAAACAAAGAGACTGACTTCAGCAAGGCCAATTATGCAGGATTAAGAAGACACCTGGTGGGGATTAACCCGGGGTGTAGGATGGAGGGGAAGGAGTGGTCCGAGGTCGGTATGGAGACAGGTGTTAGTGAGGTCGGGGCGGATGAGGATTATACATTATTTGTAGGGAATTTAATTGCAGGATAGAAAAATAATATTCCATATAGGGTGATAAGATCAAGGAAGAACGATCCGGAATGGATAAACACGAATTCAAAACACAGCATTGGAGTAAAAAGAAACATTTACTTATGGATCAAGGCTGGACAGGTGAGCATAGAACAGTATAACGTGATGACGATGACAGTGAAGAGATTAACAAGAGTAGCTAAGAACAATTATGAGATTAAGGGCGCTGGACAGGCAAAGAACGACCCTAAGGTATTTTTTCAGGTTTATAAAACAAAGGCTAGGGAATTAGTGGGGCCTTTTAAAAATGAGCAGGGAAAAATTGTAAGCACGGCAGAGGATATGTGTAACATTTTAAATGATTATTTCTTAAGCGTTTTTACTCAGGAGGATAAACAAACGGTACCTGATAGTGAACAGATGTTTAAAGGAAGCGATGATGAGAAACTCAAAGATATTGTGATAACTAGGGATATGGTAGAAGAAGGTATAGACAGAATGAAGAATTTTAAGTCACCAGGACCAGATGAAGGTTATCCCAGAGTATTAAAAGAATGCAAAGAGGTTGTTAGTGAGGCGCTAGCTCATATTTTTAGGAAATCGGTTGATATAAGGGAAGTTCCTTTAATATGGAGGAAGGGAGATGTAGTTCCCATATTTAAGAAAAGAGATAAAGGATTAATGTCAAAGTATCGACCCGTTAGCCTGACGTCTGTGGTAGGTAAATTATTGGAATCTGTTATTGCAAAAAGCAATAGAGAGCATCTAGAAAAGCATAGTGTGGTAAATGATTCACAACATGTGTTCACCAAAGGTAAATCATGTCTCACTAATTTTTGAGTTTTAATAGGAAAGTTTATGAAACAGCAAATAATGATGCGGATTATGATTACGAGCGAGTGCGAAGCGCTCGCGAGTCCTCACTGGGTACGGGATTTTTCTCACAATCAAGCGGCCGACCCGACCTGACCCGACCCGACCCGACCGTCACGCTTTTCAGGAGCTTATATCTTTAAAATCCCGCTTCCGATTGACAAGCGGTCTTCATCATCTGAATCCCTATTTGACTTGACATGTTTTTTCTCACGTGAGGGGTCAGCATGGCGCGTGGCGCGTGCCACGTGAGGGGTGTCAGACAACGTTATCTTGCTATAGCTGAGAAACGGCTGTACCGACTAAGTTGAAATTTGGTGTGTGGTTTGAGACCACACACCTAGCAATGTCACACAGGTCAAACTCCGGGTGACGCCGCACGTGCGCACGTGCGGCGGGTTTCTACGAGCTCGCTCGTCCTTCGCCGATTAAGGCGTCTTACTAGTATACTATACCTGGACTTCAGGACCGGTATTACCAAAACGTATATCATAGCTATGACAGAAATGTATCATAGCTCTTGAATATCATAATTTTTTAACATACGCCATATATCATAAGTTTGGAATCTAGCACAACAATCTATCATAGGCGTCTGCTAAATATAGCGTCATTGTTTCTTTAAAATGGTTATATAATCAGTAAATTCATCCTTTGACCAGGTTTTATGGATTGATACTTCTTCCCTTATGTTTATAACATGATTAGGGCAGTGACACAGAGAGTAATGTAGTAATTAATTCAATATGCCCTCACACGGTCTACTCGGTATTTCATAATCAGCTGTGCATCACTCAGCTCACTCAACACATCCCTATGTGGGCGAATATTCCTTCACTGAGGCTGTTATTGTGTCTTGGCCCTGTTGACAGCAGGAAAGTTTATCATAGTCGCGGGCCGTATATCATAGTCGCGCTAGAACTCGGTGAACCCATTCTTAGCCTCCCGCGCGGTTTGTGATAGTCCCCCCCCAATTTATGATATTCGCCAGCCAGTTGTGACTAAAATGGGCCATTTTGTCCAGCTATGATATACGTTCTTAACTATGATCGCTTTGGTAATACTGGTCCAGTAAGGCAATCGATAAGGTGCCACACGGTAGACTTTTAAATAAGTTTAAGGTACATGGAATAGATGGGAAGGTTCTTCGTTGGATCAGAGCTTGGCTAAGTGATATGCAAAAAAGAGTTACAATTAATACTTCTAAATCTGAATGGAAGCAGGTAACAAGTGGGGTTCCACAAGGGTCTTATTTGGGTCCATTACTATTTTTTATATACATCAATGACTTAGATAGTGAGAGTATTAGTGATATCAACAAGTTTGCAGATGATAGGTAGGATTTTTAGAGCACAGTCTGATGTAAATGTATTGCAAGGAAATTTAGATAAATTAAATGAGTGGGTAGATAGATGGCAGATGGAATTTAATATTGGTAAGTGTAGCGTAATGAATGTTGGTAGAAAAAATCCTGGTAATAGGTACACTATACGCAATGTATCGCTGAAAAGATCAGAAGGTGAGAAAAATCTGGGAGTGCGGGTAGCCGCAGACCTCCGTCCTAGGAATCAATGTATAGAGGCTAGAAATCGAGCTAACAGGGTGTTAAGATTCATTACCAGCAGTGTTAAAAGTAGAAGTACTGAAGTTATTATAAAGCTTTATTTGGCACTAGTCAGGATTTAATAAAGGAGAGGTAGGAAAAGGTCTTATGGCTAGTAAGCAGGGTAGATCAAGAAATAACGGATTCAAGCTGGAAAGGCGTGAATTTAAAAAAGGAAATAGGGAGAAACTGGTTCACAAATAGGATGGTGAATGATTGTAATGGACTTAGTCGTCAGCCGTCAGTTGTTGAGGTTACTCCGGTTGATGAGCGTATAATGAGGGTGAGGATGGAACACACTCTCGGTTTCATGTCTCTTGTTGCAGTGTACGCTCCTACTGAGGTGCGTAAAACTGAAAAGAACATAAGAAAGAACAAAAGAAAATAAGGAAGCTACAAGCGGCCATGAGGCCTACACGTGGTAGTTCCTGTCACCTAACACTACCTACATCCACCTTTCTTCCTCATCCATGAACCTACCCAGCCCCTCTTTAAAGCTCCCTAATGACTCCGCACTAACTACCTGTCTACTGAGACCATTCCATTCATTCACAATCCTATTTGTGAACCAGTTTTTCCTTATTTCCTTTCTAAATCTACGCTTTTCCAGCTTGAATCCATTACTTCTTGTTCTACCCTGGTTAAAAGCCGTAAGAACTTTTCCTACCTCTCCTTTATTAAATCCCTTTATCCACTTAAAAACTTCTATCAGATCGCCCGTTCCTCTGCGTCTCTCGAGTGAGTGTAATTTTAATAACTTCAATCTTTTCTCATAACTAAAGTTACGCATCCCTTGTATAATTTTGGTCATCCTTCTCTGCGCTGTTACTAACAAGGCTATATCCATCCTGTAATATGGAGACCAAAACTGAACCGCATAGTCTAGGTGAGGCCTGACTAGAGCCAGATAAAGCTTTAGAATAACTTCCGCACTTCTACTTTTAACACTTCTGGTAATGAATCCTAATACTCTATTAGCTCTATTTCTGGCCTCAATAGATTGTGTCCTAGGTCGGAGGTCTGGGCTCACCCTCACTCCAAGATCTTTTTCCCCTTCTTATCTTTTCAGCGATACATTGCTTATGGTGTATCTATTACCAGGGTTTTTTCTACCAACATTCATAACGCTGCACTTATCAATATTAAATTCCATCTGCCATCTGACTGCCCACTCGTTAAGTTTATCTAAGTCTCCCTGCAATATGTTTACATCAGACTGTGATCCAATAATCTTACCTAACTTAGTATCATCAGCAAACTTGCTGATATCACTGCTAATCCCACTATCCAAGTCGTTGATTTAAATCAAAAATAGTAATGGACCCAAAACAGACCCTTGTGGAACTCCACTTGTCACCAGTCCCCATTCAGATTTAAAACCATTAATTGTAACCCTTTGTTGCCTATTCCTTAGCCAAGCTCTGATCCAATGAAGAACCGTCCCCGCTATTCCATGAGCCTTAACCTTATTTAAGAGTCGCTCGTGTGGTGCTTTGTCAAATGCCTTACTAAAAAATCAAGATATATTATATCATAATCCTTATCATTATCTGCCGTCTCATAAACTTTCCTATAAAAGCTCAATAAATTGGTGAGACATGACCTACCCTTGGTGAATCCATGTTGTGAATCATTGATCAAACTATGTTTATCTAAGTGCTCTCTAATGTTTTTTGCAATAATAGATTCCAATAATTTACCCACCACAGACGTTAGACTTACGGATCGATAATTTGACTTTAGGCCTCTGTCTCCCTTCTTAAATATGGGAACAACATTTCCTTTCCTCCACAATAGTGGCACATCACGTATCTCAACCGATTTTCTAAAAAGGTGCACTAACGACTCACTAACAACCTCCTTGCATTCCTTTAATACCCTGGGATACACTTCATCTGGTCCTGGCGATTTAAAATTCTTCATTTTATCTATACCCTCTTCCACCATTTCCCTAGTTATCACAATATCTTTGAGTTTCTCCTCATCGCTTCCTTTGAACATCTGTTAACTATCAGGTATCGTCTGTGTATCCTCCTCCGTAAAAACACTCAAGAAATAATCATTTAGACTTTTACACATATCCTCATCCGTATTTAAGACCTCACCCTGTCCTGACCTTAACGGTCCAACTAATTCCCTTGTCTTGGTTTTATATACCTGATAGAACCCCTTTGGGTCATTTTTCGCCTGTCCTGCTACTTTAATCTCATAATTGTTCTTAGCAACTCGAGTTAATTTCTTCACTGTCATTGCCATCTCGTTATACTGTTCTTTGCTTACCAATCCTGCCTTGAACCTTAAATAAATGTTTCTTTTTACTTCGATGTTGTGTTTTAAAGTAGTGGTCATTAGGGTACGCCGTAGGTCCAATGAAAAGGGAAATATAGATTATTTCGAATTTGGCAGGGTGTTTTCTTATGTAACATTGAATTTTAAGGGTGGTTTATCCGCTACAATTTTTTGGTTTGAGCAGTTCTTGCTATGCAAAAATGGACTTTTATATTTATATGCAAAACATAGCTTAAAGTGCGATTTTGCATAGTAAGAATTGCTCAAATGCAAAAATGGAACAAGTAAAAATCGTCTTAGAATTCCATTTTACATAGGAAATTGGCATGCCAAAGTTGAGAAAAAGAATTTTTGTTAATAAATAAAATAAAAAACAGTAAAACACGCTAAAGAAATGCCATTACGAGACTATGAAGAAATATGCATGAACTTAATATTCACTTAACTCTTCGCCATTTAAAACTTTGCGAGTCAACTTTTATCATGAAGGTTGTCAATAGAAGCGCAATTTTATTAGCTTTCTATTGATGTATTTCGTTATCTGATAAATTAATTAGAACCATGCATAAATTAGCGTTAAATAAATAAATAAAATCATCAATCGAGTAATTTTCCCGATTGATTATGTTATTTATTTACTTATATATTTCGTTTTCTGATAAATGAGTTAGTACCATGTATAAATTAACGTTGACTAAATAAATAACCTCATCAATCGGGAAAATTACCCGATTGATGATATTATTTATTTAGTTAACGCTAATTTATGCATGGTTCTAATTCATTTATCAGATAACGAAATATAGCAATGGAAAGCTAATAAAATTGCGCTTATATTGATACCCTTCATGATAAAAGTTGACTCGCAAAGTTTTAAATGGCGAAGAGTTAAGTGAATATTAAGTTCATGCATATTTCTTCATAGTCTCGTAATTGCATTTCTTTAGCGTGTTTTACTGTTTTTTATTTTATTTATTAACAAAAATTCTTTTTCTCAACTTTGGCATGCCAATTTCCTATGTAAAATGGAATTCTAAGACGATTTTTAATTGTTCCATTTTTGCATTTGAGCAATTCTTACTATGTAAAATCGCACTTTAAGCTAGGTTTTGTATATAAATATAAAAGTCCATTTTTGCATAGCAAGAAGTGCTCAAACCAAAAAGTTGAAGTGGACAAACCACCCTTAAAATTCAATGTTACATAAGAAAACACCCTGCCAAATTCGAAATAATCTATATTTCCCTTTTCATTGGACCTACGGCGTACCCTAATGACCACTACTTTAAAACGTTTAAGCTTTAAATGGCGAAGAGTTGAATTAAGTTCATGCATATTTCTTCATAGTCTCGTAATGGCACTTCTTTAGCGTGTGTTACTGTTTTTTATTCGATAATATTATAGAACAAACATTTACGAAGATTACAGTATATCATATATACTGATAAACCAGTCTATATGATCCGTATATATATATTTTAATCCGAGCGGCCCTCCGACTTCAGGCCCTTGCCCAACAGACCGATATTCCGTGCGCAGTCCAGGTATACAGTGGTCTATGGCTTGTCCATATGTTAATTGGGGGTTTGAGGGCAGACTGCTGAAAATTTAAAAAAATCGGTTTAATAAAAATTTTGAAAGACTATTATTAAAAAACTAAGCTTCATTGGGGATTGCAAATGGTTGCATTTAGACGGCATTAGTGTGGACTTTATTCAATTAGTGCCCGGTATGGGTATGTCAAAAGTATGAGAGGGGTAACTCTTACAATTGTATCTATTTTAAAACTTTGTTCCCCTTTCTATCTCAGTTAATTATGGACGGAGAGTGTTCATTTTTACTGGTGATATCATTGACGTTATCCACTATATATGTGCACAGAACGGCCTCTGACTGGGCGGGCCATGGTTTGAAAAATGAAAAAAATATTAGTTTTTTTCGCATTCAAATGGTCTACCCATTCACGCACCAAGAATGATAGAGACTTGAATTACGCTATACTTTTAGAAAGTAATGAATATCTACCTCAAATATTAACCATTTGAAGAAGCAATGAAAAATGTGCTCTCTATAATTGTTAAAATATGAGCTTAAATCACTTTTTTTGAAGATTTTAAAAAGTCTTCCCGTTTCAAAAGGGAGGTTCATTCAGGCATGCAATTCACTCTATATTGTGTAGAATCCAATGCTGCTTGCTATTTGAATGTAAACAAAATTAAAATATATATATATATATATATATATATATATATATATAAATACATATATATATATATATATATATATATATATATGATATATATAATATAAAAATATATATATATATATATTATATAAAATATATTTTATAAAATATATATATATATATATATAATATATATATATATATTATATATATATATATATATATATATATATATAATATATATATATATATATATATATATTATAAAATATATATATATATATTTATATATTATATATATTAAAAATATATTATATATATATATATATACATATATATATATATTAATATATATATATATATATATATATATATATTATATAATGAATGCATAAACTTTGAAGAAAGAAATCCGTCTATATGCCCATATTTGGAATATTGTAATTCTAAGAGTTTTTACTATAAACCCTTGAAACTCTAACAGCTACTCAATAGTAGTATTCTGTGCAAGGAGAAGAAATAATAATACTGTATCTTTATTCATCTTTGAGTGCTAGTGACTTAAATATCGGTCATAGGACTTTCTATATTCAAATAGTGCCTGCGGTCAAATATCAAGGCTTATATTTTTTTCAATTTTCCCATGAAAATGAAATTGAATGGTGTTTTCTGTAGACTGCATATAGTTTTACGTATGAGAGAGGTATATTATCGTTGAATTACGTTTATTGTTCTGTTAGAATAGCTTAAAAATGGCCTTATATTTTTTTTCAAAAAATTTCAAATTCGTTCGATTTAATTTTTCGGCTTAAGGTATATCAAATGGACTATAGAAAAAGAGAAAAATTTTGAGAAATTTGAGAGGGAGGGAAATGCCACTATTTTTTGTATAATTTAAATATTTCAACTTATGAATATTAGTTTTTGGGTTGTATCTGGTAAAACATTTGTCTGATTGTAAAACGTAACGAAATCTAATTATAGATCTTTTTATGATCTATACTTTTAATCTCAATAATTTTTATTGTATCTATAAAGAAAAGGCCACTTTTGGGGCATAATGTGAAACATTACGCTTTAGGTATAATTGTTTTGAATTTTATCTTGTAAACTTTTTGCCTAATTATTAAACTTATAGAGAACTATTTCTAGCGGTTTTTATGATCTATAATTTTAATATCGTGTTTTTTTTCTGTATCTATAAGGAAAAGGCAACTTTTTTGGGTATATGTAAAATATTATGCCCTTATGAATAATATTTTTTGGGTTGTGTCTGCTAAACTTTTTGGGCAGATTTTTAAACTAATAGAATACTATTTATAGTTTTTTATGATCTAAAATTTTTGATGTATATCTTTTTTTTGTATCTAAAAGGTAAATGATCCTTTGGGGGCATATAATGGAAATTATGACATATTAGGAATCATAATTTTTGGTTGTATCTGTTAAACCGTTTGCCTCTCAATAAAACTTATAGAAGACTATTTATAGATTTTTTATGATCTATAATATTGATACCGGAATGTTTTTGTATCCTATGGAAAATGCCACTTTTGGGTATTCATGTAAAATAAAATGCCAATTATAATATTTTTGGCCTGTATCTGGAAAACTAATTGCCTGATTTTTAAACTAAAGGCACACCATTTTTTTTTTTTTTAAAGTCTATAATTTTAATGCGTATGCTTTTTTTTGTATCTATAGTATTTTCAAAAAACGTGATCCAGCACCCTTCATATTTGTCGGATCTGTTTGATTTTGCATTACATGACGGGTACTGTACTAATACCCAATCTGTAAAAATTAAATTAAATTTGGATAAAAATTGTAAAAATCGCTAATATTTTCTACAATTTTTAATTATTTTTCATTATCACCTACATAAAGTTTTGTTAGTTCGTGCTCGACTATATAGAATATTTTTTTTATAGATTTTTGGGTTTAATTTATTTTTTTGAGTTTTTTTAATGTTTTTTTTTTTTTAATAGCAAAAAAATTATAAAAAAAACTAAACGCAAATTAACTATAGAAATGATGCTATATTATCGGGAACGTAGTAACGAAACATTTTGTGGGGGATGAGGAAAAAAAATTAAAAACTTTAGGAAACAATTAGCGATTTTTACAGTTTTTATCCAGTTGTAATAAAATTCACATAGATGGCGTATGAGTACAATATCTATATTCTTGTGAAAAATCTAATTTATCCGACAAATATTAAGGGTGATAGATGTCAAAAATATATATTTTTTTTTTTCAATGACTAGTGCACCCTTGCTATATGTCAGATCAGTCTGATATTTTCATGTTAGAGATATTATACTATTATGTCATATGAGTATATTTTATAAAAATCAGTTGAAATTTTTTAGAGTTATAAAAAGTCAAAAAATTTAACATTACAGGTGCCGAGCGAATAGTTTAAAGGTCTAAGAATCACTAGTGGGGTCGCTCAACAAGGCTTCGTTATCGAGATAGAGAATATAAAAAAAAGGGTACTTTGTACCTATGAATAATTTCTGAAAATGAATATTTTTCTCACTTAGGAGCTGAATTGGGGTATTTAAATAAATATTTTAAACTTTTTCCTAAGTGTGGAAATGCTATTGAAAATGATGTGTAATTGAAGTCCAGCGACATTCTGTCAAGAAAAAGATCTTCGAGACTTTGTATAGTCTTATCCCTCTTATGACTTTGAATATTGACATGTAATCCCCAAACTTTCACAAGTGTGTTTGAGTGACTTAAGTTTTTTGGATTAGACTGATTTTCAGCTATGGTGTGAGGGAACTCCTATTGCGTCGTTGTTATGAATATGATAAACATCGGTTAATATTTTTCGGAGTTACATCAAAAAATGTTGCAAAATTCAAGCAAATTTGCCCTATTTTCACCTATAAGAACGAAATTTTACGACAAAAATAGGAAATAGCTCTAATCATCAAAAAGAAGACCTATTCCGGCTTAAATGACACCTTTTCACTCTTTCTACCATTTTGGGTTTTTGAAATAGAGTCTTTCAAAGAGTAGTATTTTTTGTCTTAAAATTGTGCCTGCGGCAATAACTCAAGGCTGATATCTCATTCACAGTTTCATTGAATACAAAATTGAATGTTGAATTATGTAGAATGCATAATGTTACACGTATGGAATAGGTAGATTATTGTTAAATGAATTTTATGGTTGTGTTACAGGAGCTTAAACGTGACATTTTGATTTATTTTTTCAAAATCGTTTGATTTCATATTTCATTTTAGAATATATACTAACGGTTGTTCTAAGCCCAGCCACCCAACGTAAACTTTTAATGATAATAAACAAAAATTATATGAGTGATTAAATATGACGAAAAAAATTATTGTGTCCCCTACAAAATAATTTGTCTTTAAATTGACATCATTCGTGCACATTGTCAGTAGAGATAGTTTCTCTATCATCTATAAAAAATATATACCGTTTCTCAATGAAGCTTAGTTTTGGAATAATAGTGCTTCAAAATGTGTCTTTGCATGATTTGTTCCGTGAAAAAGTCCATATTTAGAGCATTATAATCTTAACAGTATTTAGTATATTTACCTGTAACAGCATATAGACAAGAGTATAGTGTGATTGGAGATAAGATTTCATCGCTTTATCTTTATTAGTCTTGGAGTCTTAGTGACTTAAATAGCGGTAATAATTGCAGTCCATTTTACCCCAAAAAAATACTCAATTCAATTGTTGCCTATAAGTCAATATAAGACAATAAGTCAAGGCTTTTATTTCGTGAATATTTTCCCTGAATACAAAATTGAATTATTTTTTTTAATATAATTGTAAGTATAAAATAGATAGACTATTGTTAAATTAATGTTATGGTTGTGTTACAAAAGCTTAAATATGGCCTTTCAATAATTGTTTTCACATATTTTCAAAATCGTTACATTTCATTTTTCTTTTTAATCTATATAATGGGGACATTAATAAGCCCAGCCACCCAATAGTATATGTTTTTTATAATAAACAAGAAAGATATGAGTGATTAAATTTGTAGAAAACATTTATTTTTGTCCCTTCAAAATTCTTATTATTAAACTGACATCATTCGTGCACTATTTCAGCCAATATAGTTTATCTATGATCTATAAAAAATATATACTGTTTCTCAATGAAGCTTAGAATTGGAAAAATAGTGCCATAAAAGGTACCTTTGCATGAGTTCTTCCATGTAAAAGTACATATCTATAGCATTATAACTTTAACAATTTTAACTCTATATACATGAAACCTATACAGCTTTTAGACAGTAGTATAATGCGATAGACAACGGAATTTCATTGTCGTATCTTAATTAATCTTTGAGTGTTATTGACTTAAATATGGGTAATAATTGCAGTGGTATATCCCCCCCCAAATATTTTAAGTATTTGCAAGAAAATAAAGATTTTTTTGGCACTCAAATAGAAAGCAGCATTAGATTCTACACAATTTAGAGTGAATTGCATGCCTGAATGAACCTCCCTTTTGAAACGGGAAGACTTTGAAAATCTTCAAAAAAAGTGATTTTAAGCTCATATTTGAACAATTACAGAGAGCACATTTTTCATTGCATTCTTCAAATGGTTAATATTTGAGGTAGATATCATTACTTTCTAAAAGTATAGCGCAATTTAAGTCTCTATCATTCTTGGTGCGTGAATGGGTAGACCATGAGTATGCGAAAAAAAAAAAATCTTTTTTTCATTTTTCAAATCAAGGCCCACTCAGAGGTCGTTCTGTGCACATATATAGTGGATAACGTCAATGATATCACCAGTAAAAATGAACACTCTCCGTCCATAATTAACTGAGATAGAGGGTAACAAAGTGTAAATGATACAAAATTTTAAGAAATTACCGCTCTCATACTTTTTTTACATACCCATACCGGGCACTAATTGAATAAAGTCCACACTAATGCCGTCTAAATGCAACCATTTGCAATACCCAATGAAGCTTAGTTTTTTAATAATAGTTATTCAAATATTTTATTAAACCGATTTTTTTCTATTTTCAGCAGTCTGCCCTAAAACCCAAATTAACATATGGACAAGCTTATTCTATCATATACAAGTTTTTAAAAAATTATAGGCAAAAAAAAAAAAAAAAAAATCATGCCCAAAAAAGTATATATGAGACGTTATTTTGAGACGAATTTTTCCCGGGGGAGAATTTAAAATGATATGAATTGTCCGGGATGAATTGTCCCCCGGTAAAGAGTTGTCCTGTCACCGATATGAACTACTGTGTATCATCTTCAGTGGCACCCTACACATCAGTAAATGATGCTATAATTCGTAATATTTGGCGCCTGCGACATTATTGAAGCTGGCGACTATACTTGTTTTCTACGTAGGGTTATCCACTATAACTGTCCTGGTGTCCAAGGTAAAGAAAATGTTTCCTGTGGAAACACTGAGGCAAAGTGTCCGTAGGCAAAGTTTCGTAGGCAAATTGTCCCGGGAGCAATTGTCCGGTAGGCAAATTGTTCGGTAGGCAAATGTCCGGTAGGCAAAATGTTTCCCGGGAGGCAAACTGGGCCGTAGGCAAACTGTCGGTAGGCAAATGTCCGTAGGCAAATTTTCCGTAGGCAAACTGTCGTAGGCCCAAAATGTCCGCCACGAGCTTGGTCAGGGAGGAGCATGTGTCGTGACAGAGGAGCCATCTGGAAGGGGGGGACCTTTGGCACTTTGTACCAGAGACCCAGTGCCACCTGAGAAGCCTGCGTTAAGGTGGCTCCAGGCTCTCTTTTGATCTGCTGGTGACATACGACTCCACCGACCACTGATCGTACTGCAAGGTGACTCAACTAGGGCCAACACGGGGTGGAAGGGTGGTACTCACGCTCATTTGGAGAAGATGCTGGGACGCAAGCTCTTCTGGAGTATATTTCGTGTTGCACAAAAACGAGTTGCCCCTGCGCACCTTATCACCAGCATCGGGCGGGCCTACCTCATCTGACACTGGCTTCACGGGTCCAGTGTGCAGTCTGCTGTCCAGCGGTGAATGAGATGCAGTACAACGCAGAGTTCAGCAGGATCCAGAGTGCCAGGGCGGTAAGATCTCACGGAGGATACCGGAAGTCTATCCTGGTCAAAAGGTCCACTGACCAACAGGTCTCCTACCCGCGGTCCAGCTGTGAAGCGGGGCGTTTCCCGTCCGAGCTGAGGAGATCAAGTGTTGGCAAGAGTGTCCCACTCCAGATGGCTTCACCACAGCCCAGTCGCGTCGCCTCGTGTACAGTGGACCAGGGAAAGCAAATGGACTGACGGGCAAAGAACGAAACCACCCTGGAATTCCTAGTCAATTATTGCTGAGGTTTACTTCAAAACTCTACTACGACATCAAGGTTACCACAGACTAAGAGGACCTGGCCCCCAAGCACATCCTCACGCAGCTCAGAGTGATTGAGGTCGCAGAGCCCAAGAAGGCCAAACAGGCTGTGACCTTTAAGTGCAGACAGGAGCATGGTTCGCACACTAGAATGTGTCTCCTCTCGCTGATGGCGAGTCAGAGTCAGTGAGGACGACCGAGGTTCCGCTCGTGAACCCGATTTTGAAGATGAGGGCTGAGAGAGGAGTATCAGGAGTATCGGGCGAAACCAGTGGTAAGACCTCGCATCACACCAAGCTGAACTTGTCAGCCACCAGCTTGCAGACACTGATCAGCTTGCAGCCTGTGGCCAGGTTGCACGAAGCCGGAATTCCACCTGGTCACTGTCGGGGATCAAGATCCCGGAGATCCTGGATTCAAGCCTTAACGAGGTCCGGAGAGTTCTACTATCCAAAACTCAGAGCACCGGAAAGAGTCATGAAGCAGGTGACAGAGGGCGCGGCAGCAGTGGTGGTGGGCAGCAGGCAGAGAAGGGTTCGTTTCATCCGGGCTCGGTGCCCACCACAGGGAGACCATGCCCTTTCTTGCTCTTCATGGTCCTAAGAAGGACATGGGATGGACACTTCTAGGCCAACGTAGAGGCTTGTGACACTGTGATGTAGTGCCGAGACCCAACTGATCAGAAAAGAGCTTACCACGCTAGTCATTTGGAAAACTCCATATTGGTGCATGATGCACTAAACAGGACCCAACCGGACACTGCCGTACTATTTCAAGCATTATTCGATAAGGGTTCTCTTGCACTTGCAATATAAAAGTGGCGGAATATGCATAGTAAGAATTGCTCAAATACAAAAATGGAAGGAAAGGAGTTAAATGTTTTCTTAGAATTTCATTTACATAGGAATGGCATGCCAAGTTGAGGAAAAAGAATTTTGTTTATACGGCGGTACCCTAGAATCGGTCATCCATTTTGGATACCTCTTTTCTGGGACCTTATTTTCCCTAAAGGAATATTTTTTCCCTTTCCGTCAATTAGATTCCTTATAAATAAGGTATTAATCCTCCTCAGCCCTGACCTCACCTTCCAGTCTAACCCGCTCTAAGTACCTCCTCAGCCCCGACCTCACCTTCCATGTCTAACCGCTCGAATTAACCCCGAGACCCGACCACACTTGCAGTCTAAACCGCTTAATTACCTCCAGGTGCCTTCCTATCCGTCATTAATGGGCTTCCAGACGGTCAACATCCTTTGTCCTTACCCTTGGAAAATGTTCTTCCCCGGCCACCCACACCCTTATTAATAACTCCAGGTGTCTTTCTTAATCCTCATAAAATTTGGTCTTTCTGAAATTAATATTCTATGTTTATGCCCACTTAATTTTCCAACTTTCACATTTTAAGCTAAAATATGGTCTCATAAGGTAGCTATTATGACTTTCCCCCGACCTTCAACATCTGTAAACTAAATCTTTCTCTATTTGTCAGCAATAGATCAAGACTATTATCTCCTCTATTAGGCCCTGGTGCCTTGACTTAGTGGAAGTTTATCCTGGATATATTTAACAAATCATCTGCGGTCGCTGTCTCACCTATGATTAAAATCCAAGTCTATATTCCTATAGATTTCAAATATCCCACACCCGATAGTCGGATTATATCTGCAGGTGCCTTGTTTATTCTTCCCCCATATAGGGAGCTGAATCCTCCTTCACACAAGTTTGGGGTTGGAGGCATATAACACTACACCCAAAACCAATTTTTTGCTCAGTTCCCTCCGTAACCTCTAACCATATTAGACTTATTATCGCCTGTCATCTGTTTTTTATACCATTATTAACACAAACACTGCAATGCACTTCTCTTGATATAAAAGCCGCTACTCATCCCACCTCGACTGCCAACTAATGTCCTTGTGAAATATCTTATACCCAGCTATCTCGACTTGCGGAATGAAATACCGTTCCTGACATTATCCAACCATGTTTCTGTTAATTGCTATTATATCAAAAATCCTTCTCAATATTTATTCCCTCTCAGGAAATTTATCTTGTTTAAAAATATACTCCTTACAGTTTTGTATAGTAGACCTTAAAGCAACTCCTCTTTATTTTTGTCCTTTTCCCTTTATCTTCTATATCTAAAACCCCCTCCTCTCTCTTTCTTACCCAATCACTTTAGCTCCCTTGCCCTTCGAACTACTCATAGTGTCGCAAAAGTTTCCCCTTACCCGACCCCAGTTTGTTATCTACCCCCGGTTCTATCTTAAAAAAGCCTGCAGTGCACCTACTCCCTTTCAAGGGGGATTCAGACAAGATTGGCAAATCCTTTCCTCAAAAAGTGCACCCCCGCGTCCCTGAGGTAGAGGTGGTTGTGTATGCCCAAAAAAAGAGGTCACAAGCTGTAGACAAAGGACCCAAACTATTAGGCTTTGGAATGAAGTGCCAGCGGCAATTGCAAAGCAATATCCATGGAGACCACAATTCGTCAACAAAGATCTTGGAAGACACCACACACCACAGGGAACCCACCCCTTTGTACCCTACTTACCTACAGCTTCCTTAACCACGTAAGTTAGCAATTCCTCACTTCTTACACACTCAAAACATCATTTCCCCCAGCACTCAGGCAGACGATGGGCGTTTTCCCTTTTATCCGCATGGACTCAGTATCTTATCACTAACATAACCTATCCCTCTTCTTCCCTGGGTAACTCACCGACTTCATGCGGCATCCCTTCCCTGTCACAGAAAACATGCTGTCGAAATGCCCTAACCTGACTGTCACCAACAACCAAGATTTTACCGTCGGGTGGGATGATGTATCTTCTACCGTCCTTACTCCGTATCTTCTTCTTGCAGCCCCCGAGAAGTACCTGAAATGCGTTTCGTGCACACAACCATGGTCATTGTTTACCTCTTTTGTCTCCCTTTGGGCATGTACTAACCACCATGCTCAACCCACCTGCCATTCACATTCCTTGGGACTTTTTTCTTACTTAGAGACCACTCCTTTGTTTCAGTAGCACGAGGCCACGTCTACTTCTGCGTACCAGGTACCCTACAGGTACATCCCTCGCATGTGGCCCTCCACTCACTCCACCTCCACACTTAAGAGATCGTATTCTCTATCTCCTGCTTCCATCACCAGCTTTTCAAATCGTTCATTCACTTACGAAGTACCTTTTCGGTCCATCGCATCGCCCCCAGAAAACAGACTTAAGCGCCACTTGCAACACTTCACAACACTCTCCCTCGACACTTCTCCCTCATCTACAACACTCGCTATCCACCTCGGCCTTTTTCACTTCACCCTCTCCTCCACTTCTCCTCCAACTCCCAAAACATCAACCTCCAAACACCATCCTCCAAACACTAAACAAACACCATCGCCTCCACTAGCCATGGTCGACGCCTAATCTCTGCACTTGCACACTTAATGGATTTGACTCAACACACACGGAGCTGCCTCCTAACACGTTTTCTGCCTCTCAAACGAAAACCGGACATGAAAATAATGATAAAGGAGATGTTCTACGCCAAACTCGACTCTTCTGTATTAGATCAGTGTTCTCCTCAGGACACACATTATTGTCCTTGGGTTACTTCAATGCTACTACTGGTACGTTAGAGATGGCTACCGAGTTATGTGTTGGTCCCCATGGCTCCGGTACCAGAAAACATTAAACAGTTCTGTGCTTCTGAATTTTTACAAAAGGTCCAGAAGGTTGAGAATTGCAGGTTCTTGGTATCAGAGACCAGAGCTGCACCAGCTGGACTAATGGTATAGTAATGCGGAGGGCGGTAGCTTTTAGCTAAGGAGAGCGACCACGTCCTGGTTAGTACTCGTTGAAGGATCATCCAGAACTGCAGGGTTTACCGGAGTGCTGAGTTCTTTGGAACAGATCACAGACTTGTTGTTGCTACACTTAAGCTTCATGTCAAGTCCAGAAGAATCTCAAGAGGTAACCATACTGTGTTTCATCTTGAGAAACTGAAGGACTTGACATGTGCCCATGAGTATGCGGTGGCAGTCTCAAATCGGTTTGATGTGCTCGGTGCCCTCGAGGACTGTGGGATACCTTCAAACGTGAAACTCTACAGGCTGCCAAGGAGTTTATTGGGGAGCGCCCGAGGTCAAGGCGTGGTTTTTGTCTCGACGGAAACACCGGAGAAAATCGAGGAGAGTCGCGCTGCCAGACTGGATGGGAACCAGGACCAGCACAGGGCTCTGTCACCCTGGACTAGAACCCTCCTGGGTTCTAGTCCAGAACTAGACTGGACCCAATTCCAGGGGGAATTGGGTCCAGAAAAAACTTGATGGCTAGCTAGGTAAGCAGCTGTGATTTCAGATGGAAAAAATATCTCAGGTTCATTCACTCTACTATTTGGACAGATATTGACTGATTCGCCATAATGGGAGATGATAAGCTGTTTCATATCACGGTTTTAAAAGGTACTTGTAAGGACCTCCCCTTCCTGTAGCAGACTCAATGCAAACTTTACAATATCAGTCGCAGTGCAACATTCAGATGCCTCATAAAAATGTTGTCAATATATGGGATAGTGCGTGTGAACAGCACATGCTTGGTATTGGTAATAGCCAGTCCTTCCATTGCTGTAGGTTTAATGTCACATTTGTATTTACGCATGTAGTTTTGACGGCAGAGGTTGTGGCAATATATATCTGCAGAGACGACTGATTTGACAGAGATGCCTTCGTCGTCTTTCAGTCGGTCTGAAATTCGTGTAAAACATCGTCTTTGTTCTGCTTTGCTGCGTCAATGAATTTCTTGGCACTAATATACTCGCGAATTCTGTATTTGTCACGGCATTTTTTTGTGTTCGACTTTTGCACATATAACACAGGGCCGTATTCTTGGATCCTTGTCACAGCTCGGAGGTGCACAAGGTACAACACTTTTACGAAGGGTTTTCCTCAATCCAACACTTTCAGAAGACTCGCTTTCTGTGTCACACACCATAGGCTCTTCAACTCTTGTACTCTTTTCCTCAATAGCTTTAAGTTTGCCAGAATGTGTGTACGATTTATAGCATTTGTTAGAATTGTGGTAAACAAACATGTCACTGTCATCAGTCTCCTCTTCATCCCCTATAACACTTTTGATACGCGTTGAAACAATATCATTACGAATTTTTGCAGCTCTTTTCATTCTTGCGCGTCCTGTCTTTTCACTAGTTACAGGTACTTTGTTATCTTCTAAACAGAAAATACATATCATTGGATAGAGTACGTCCTCCTCTTCCATTGAGGCGACCAAATTCATCCTACTGAATGATAAGGAACAGCGGGACCAAGTTGATACAAACTCCGGAACAGTGAAGGACTTGTCTGGCCAGAATAAGCAACAACGCCCAAGGAAACAACCTGACAGACTTACATAAAAATAAGTAAAGTAACTGATTCTCAATCATGTTACTTATTAAGATGCTTGATTATATAAGATACTAGCCGCAAAGCCGCCCTCCGGGCGGACTTTTTGGCTAGCTCCTGCGGAGGGCTATTGGTGGTGGGCCTTCGGCCCACCACCTGTGTTTGGTGGGCCTTCGGCCCACCAAACACGGACTCTCCAGGTAGCCCCTTCTAACTTTCCTGAAATCATGGATGTAGAAATGTATGTTTCCCCCCACCCATTCACTCACCCATTACCCATCACCCCCCACCCATTCACATCACCCATTACCCATCCACCCCCCACCCATTCACTCACCCATTACCCATCACCACACACCCCATTCACTCACCCATTACCCATCACCCCCCACCTATTCCCTCACCCATCACCCCCAACCCATCACCCCCCACCCATTCACTCACCCATCACCCACACCCATTACCCATCACCCCACCCATTCACTCACCCATTACCCATCACCCTACATCCTCAATCCATTACCCCTCACCCTACACCCTACATACTTTCTCCTCAATTCTCGCAACCCACTTTTTTTTTCACAATTATCGCTAATAGGCTGCTAAAAAAAAGAAAAAAAAAGTGATCCGATCATCTAATAATTGGGCTTAAAACCTTCCCCTGGTCAACCCGGTTCCAAAAATGTGCCATTTGAGGTGATTGCGCCACGGGGGGCGGAACCTATACCAGACACACACACACACACACACACACACACACACACACACACACACACACAGACAGACAGACAGACCGACACACTTTCGCTTATATTTACCATTACCCATCACCCCCCACCTATTCCCTCACCCATCACCCATCACCCCCAACCCATCACCCCCCACCCATTCACTCACCCATCACCCCACACCCATTACCCATCACCCCACCCATTCACTCACCATTACCCATCACCCTACATCAAGGTTTCCTCAATTCTCGCAACCCACTTTTTTTTCACGATTATCGCTAATAGTCTGCTAAAAAAAAAAAAAAAGTGATCGGATCATCTCATAATAGGGCTTAAAACCTTCCCCTGGTCAACCCGGTTCCAAAAATGTGCCATATGAGGTGATTGCGCCACGGGGGGCGGAACCTATACCAGACACACACACATACACACACACACACAGACAGATAGACAGACAGACAGACACACTTTCGCTTATATTTACCATTACCCATTACCCCCTACCTATTCCCTCACCCATCACCCATCACCCCCAACCCATCACCCCCCACCCATCACCCCACACCCATTACCCATCACCCCACCCATTCACTCACCCATTACCCATCACCCTACATCAAGGTTTCCTCAATTCTCGCAACCCACTTTTTTTTTCACAATTATCGCTAATAGGCTGCTAAAAAAAAAAAAAAAAAAGTGATCGAATCATCTCATAAGTGGGCTTATGACCTTCCCCTGGTCAACCCGGTTCCAAAAATGTGCCATATGAGGTGATTGCGCCACGGGGGGCGGAACCTATACCACACACACACACACACACACACACACAGACAGACAGACAGACAGACAGACAGACAGACAGACAGACAGACACACTTTCGCTTATATTATTATAGAAATTGGTCAATTATGACTTCCTACCATTTCCTAATTTGAATGAAGTCGAATTGTTATCTATAATAATATAAGCGAAAGTGTGTCTGTCTGTCTGTGTGTATGTGTGTGTGTGTGTCTGTGTGTGTGTGTGTGTGTGTGTGTGTGTGTGTGTGTGTGTGGTATAGGTTCCGCCACCTGTGGCGCAATCCCCTCATATGGCACAGTTTTGGAACCAGGTCGACCAGGGGAAGGTTTTAAGCCTACTTATGAGATGTTCCGATCACTTTTTCTTTCTTTTTTTAGCAGAGTATTAGCGAATATTGTGCAAAAAAAGTGGGTTGCGAGAATTGAGGAAACCTTGATGTAGGGTGATGGGTAATGGGTGCGTGAATGGGTGGGGTGATGGGTAATGGGTGTGGGGTTATGGGTGAGTGAATGGGTGGGGGTGGTGGGTGATGGGTGAGGGAATAGATGGGGGGTGATGGGTAATGGGTGAGTGAATGGGTGTGTGGTGATGGGTAATGGGTGAGTGAATGGGTGTGTGGTGATGGGTAATGGGTGAGTGAATGGGTGGGGGTGTGGATGGGTAATGGGTGAGGGAATAGATGGGGGGGTGATGGGTAATGAGTGAGTGAATGGGTGTGTGGTGATGGGTAATGGGTGAGTGAATGGGTGGGGGGTGATGGGTAATGGGTGAGTGAATGGGTGGGGGGTAATGGGTAATGGGTGAGTGAATGGGTTGGGGGTGATGTGAATGGGTTGGCGTTAATACATACATTTCTACATCCATGATTTCAGGAAAGCTAGAAGGGGCTATCTGGAGAGTCTGTGTTTGGTGGGCCTTTGGCCCACCAAACACAGGTGGTGGGCCGAAGGCCCACCAATAGCCCTCCGCAGGAGCTAGTCAAAAAGTTCGCCCGGAGGGCGACTTTGCGGCTAGTTACATATAAATGAGTATCCACATGATATTCATAATGAAAATATACCCATAAATATTCTTGAAAATTTAAGTTTCAACCCTTTCACTTATAATGATGACGTTCACAATGTTGACATAACCCTTATAATTATCTTATAAGTGTTCTTGATTAACAAATCCATCATGCAATTATTTTTTCCCCTGCTCTACAGTCACAGTTTCCTGATATTTCTGATGACACCTTTTCATTTTTGTGCTATAATATTAATAGTTTAGCCCTCCATTTTCATCAATTTGTTGAACAGTGTTTAACTCCTCTAGCTCATAAATTTGATATAATAGGTTTATGTGAGACCAAACTAACCAATGATTCTGTACAATTATACAGCCTCCCTGGCTACATTTGTATTGCCAACAACCTAACACGCCACAGTGGTGGAGTGGCCCTGTATCTCAGTAAGGGTTACAACTATGTCCTGAGAAATGACTTAACCATGCAGCATGAGAGTATTGAAACAATATTTATTGAAATTTGCAACAAAGAATCAGAAAACATCATAATAGGAATGGTATATAAGAGACCACATACTGATTTTAGACACTTTCTTGATAAATTTAGAGACATAATATCAGTTGTAAGTGATGAGAAAAAAAATGTGGTATATAGCTGGAGACTTCAACCTTGATTTATTGTAATGTAAAGATGACGCAACAGTAGCTGATTTCCTCGCCACATGTTATTCTAAGTTGTTCTTCAACACAATAACTAAACCTACTCGAGTAACTTCCTTATCAGCTACCATCATTGATCAAATCTGGTCAAATAATTGTCCCAAATTTTTTTTAAATGGCATTATATATAGCAAGATTTCTGATCATTTTCCGGTGTTTACGATTTATAAACATGATGTATGCCCGACTCATACTGGGGAGGGTAATAACAAAACTATTATGTACAGAGATTATAGTCGTAAGAACATTAGCAGTTTTAAGAAATCTATTGAAAATGTCTCATGGGACCTAGTTTGTTTCAAATAACTCTACTGTAATATATAGTAAATTTTCTATTATTTTTAACGCTCTTTTCAGCAAACATTTTCCTTTAAGAAGTAAACATATCAATATTAACCACGAGTCCAAGACATATATAACACCAGAAATCAAAGACTTGATTAGAGAGAAAAATAAGCTAGCGAGAAAGTACGCAAAGAGACCCATCACGTACGGAGAGATATTCCGTAGACTTCGCAACCAAGTTACACAAGCAGTACAAACAGCTAAAGGAAACTACTATAAGACTAAACTCGAAGAATGTTCTGGCAACAGCAAAAAAACTTGGAATATAGTAAATTGAGTTTTAAGTAGACAAAAAAATGACGTACATTTATGAAGAATAATGTAGAATTAACTAAGCCAGATGATACTGCGGAACAATTCTATTCTTATTTCATAAATATAGGAAAACAATTAGCAGAAAGTACTGAAGAGTCAATCACAAACTTCACATTTTACATTTTTTTTTTTTTTTTAACATCTTGGCCTATAGCGCCTGTAGGCAGTGACTTCTAAGGCTCGGATGGTAGGCTCTATGGAGGTTCACTTGAGGGCTATGATAGTTGGCCCTCGCCCGTGGTGGCGCAGGTAGGATTTTTATAGTGACGCCTGTAATTAGAGGCTCATGCTGCCCCCCTGTTTCCTCCGATGCACTCGCAATCGAAGGTAGAGTTAATAGACAGGGCATGTCGGTGTTCTTAAGCCACTCGACGATGCAGAAAGATTTTGGCTTTCTTCGGGGATAAGAACATAAGAACATAAGAAAATAAGGAAGCTACAAGAGGCCGCGAGGCCTACACGTGGTAGTTCCTGTCACCTAACACTACCTACATCTACCTTTCATCCCCATCCATGAACCTATCCAGCTCCTCTTTAAAGCTCCCTAATGACTCCGCACTAACTACCTGTCTACTGAGACCATTCGGTTAACTCTCATAAGGCTCAGCCAGTTCTTTCTATGTTTTGTATTTTTATATTATTGTATCATGAATGGCTAAATAAAATATTTAAACTAAAATATAAAAAAAAATTTACTACTGGGTCCTAGTAATGCTGAATATTCCATGATGGTCAGTGAGATGTAATTTCAATCATTCCAGAACATCATGCACATGCCTGAAAAGAAACGGAAAAAACGTGAGCCTCACTTTGAGTAAAAAGGGGTAAATTCATGTGCCTTTGACGACCCTGACATTTGAAGGGCAAAATGACTCCAAATGGTCAAATAAACACCAGAAATGAATTCCTCACCCTCAAATTAGTTGGATTAGAGGTATTACATATGTATCTACTCCAAATAATAATATAAACATTATATTTTATCACGACTGACGGCGGCCATATTTGATTTAGCCATAGCGGCATTCGTGGCGCGATGGCGGACAAACACCTCGGTGATTTTTCATGTCCATGGACCCAATATAAAGCCGTTATTATAGACCCAATTAATCGATAGTTTTTTTGCAACAATGGAGAAATATATTCACCCAAACATTTTGACGTAACACTTCCTTAGAGGCTATCAGGATATGCAGGAGTAGAGCATAATTTCAAATACTATTTCTTCAAACCAATTTTCATGATATGGACATGAGTACATCAAAACCATTGGTTTTATTAGTGAAAACCTGATATTCAACATAAGAACACTTAAGATTGACCGTATATTGGTTAAAATAACATTAAATATTGGTCGCTAAAACCCTACTGTCCACAAATTATCAAGATATATGTACATTTATAACGGGATCTTAATGCTCAGTGCAGTTGCCCATTTTCTTATGTTTTTTACCTATGTTCTTATATTAATTGTTTACAAGTACATAGAGCTGATATAGTACATTAAGGCTGAACTATCCACTTGCTTGTACAAAAATATGGACATAATTTGGTTTAGGAGTTAGACCAAAAAGTGGAGTGAACTTTTATCATCGCGAGCAGAAAAACTATGAAGCGATACGAATGCTTTCACTTGAAGTTTACGTTAAGTAGGAGGTGAAGGTAATGGTGGTGGTGGTGATAATGCTTGTTATAATCACCGGGGCAGGAAATATCTTTGATAGATAAAAAAAAAAAAAAGAGCTATATAGGGAAGCTTAGTTAGCTGTGATAGGATACTTTGAGTCGGATGTTTGGGAAAAGAGCCCTAAATACACAAGGCTTTAAGGCTGAGCAGGGATGGAGATCATTGTCAAACACTCAAACGCACACACACACACACACACACACACACACACACACACACACACACACACATACACAACACACACCACACACACACACACAAACACCTTGGGTACTCCGTAGTGTAGTGGTTAGCACGCTCGGTTCACAACCGAGAAATCGTGGGTTCGATCACCGGACGGAGCGGAGAAAGATGGGTAAAGGTAAAGATGGGAACATAGGCTAAGCTGCGCGTGGCATTCGGTGCTCATCTCCGTGGCATTAGCCCTTAGAGCCTGTGGTGGGTGAAGACCCGTTTCCCCGGGACACAGGGCTAGGGTGACACCCGGGTTACCACAGTTACCTTCCCCAGGTTACCCCAGGTACCCATTTATCAACCCCGAAAGGAAAGAAGAACAGCTGCTTTGGCTGGTCGCCGAATTGCCCTGGCCCGGATTCGAACCCGGGCCCGCAGATTCGTTGCCAGGCACGCTTGCCACTACACCACGGAGGCAACGAGAAAGATGGGCAATCTCCTTAATACTCGAGTCCCTGTCCACCCAGTAGTGAATGGTTACCGGCCCCGGTCGTTAGCCGGAGGTTGTGTCCCGCCTGCATATTCCCCAACTCTATGCCAATATGTGGTTTCCGAGTGAAGACGCATGGCTGTAGCTCCGAAGCTAATCGTAGGATATTCTCGAAAATAGCCTCATTGTGATTCCCACACAAAGTTACCATGGAACAGTCAGGTAACCTAACCTAGCCTAATCGTAACATAACGTGACATAACCTGACGTGTTCAAGAGTAAACGCGACATTCTGTTCCAGAAAACGGGAATATGTGTCCCGCCTCCCGGGGTGGTGGGCTGGCACCTGCCGCAGCGGGGAGCTAAAAGGGTGGAAACCCATGATTCCCAAACCCGGCTTCGGCCAATAACCACTAAGAAATTAAACAAAAGTCTGAGACAAAGCAAGAAAAATGTAGATATGGAGACGGAACCACAGTAGTGTAGTTCAGTCCCTGTAAAATACAACTAGGTAAATACAACTAGGTAAATACACACACACACACACACACACACACACACACACACACCACACACACACAAACCACACACACACACACACCACACACACACACACACACACACACACACACACACACACACACACACATACACACACAAAAAAACAAAAAGAAGTAGAATTATTAACAAATTTAGCACAATATGTAAATGCTTTGATTAAGCTGTTTAGATTAATTTTTTGTTATGAATGTGTATATATATTACACATGAGCTGTGCTCTACACTTTTTATGAAGTCTGAATAAATACATATATTCTATTATATTATCTATTCACACACACACACACACACACACACTGTGACACACACACATAAACACAGAAACTGGATAAATATAGATATATAGGACCACACGAGTATAGCTCAGGCCCTGTATGTTACAACTAGGTAAACACCACACACACACACACACACACACCGCCTGCCTAAGTGGCTTGGTGGTTTAGAGCGCATGCGCCATTCTGTGGTCGGGCGTTCGATCCCCGGCCCCGCTCAATCCCGAGGATTTTTCACTGCGAAATTCGGGCAGTTACTGTCCCCTTTGAGCAAAGGGATGTGGTGTGTGTTGTGGAGAGGTTCCAGAATTACTCATAGATCAGTCATACGAGCTCCAAGCTCTCTCCGGGAGGGTAAAAAACTGGCTATCGCGAGTCCAGCTCGCGTGGACAAGACCATGGTATTACACACCGAGACGCATGAGAGGCGCCACAACACCCCCACAGTCGCCACTATATGGGCTCTGTTGGTGACTAGTGTTTACATTATTTATCCTATATAGGTGCTAAATTACGTTTAGTATCACAGTGGACCCAGAAAAAGATAAATAAAAAAGGGTCCACATTTTTCTCCATCTTAGGTGGGAATGTCGACTTGTGTGGAAGTTACGTGTATAAACAAAGACGTCTAATGTCCCTGAGATGAAAAGATTATCGACAAATAACAAATTTTTTATGTGATTTTGCGAGTGGCAAAATTGTTCTCCAGATGTTTGTACTACGTACTTATGTAGGCAGGGTGGTGTGTGTGTGTGAGTGACTGTGTATGGACTCTGTTTATGTGTGCGGCAATAAAAGGAGGTCATGTTAATCCTCTCTCTCTCTCTCTCTCTCTCCTCTCTCTCTCTCTCTCCTCTCTCTCTCTCCTCTCTCTCTCTCTCTTCTCTCTCTCTCTCTCTCTCTCTCTCTCTCCTCTCTCTCTCTCTCTCTCTCTCTCTCTCTCCCCCTCTCTCTCTCTCTCTCTCTCTCTCTCCTCTCTCTCTCTCTCTCTCTCTCTCTCTCTCTCTCTCCTCTTCTCTCTCTCTCTCTCTCTCTCTCTCTCTCTCTCTCTCTCTCTCTCTCTAATGGACTTATGGCTGAGTGTTCAGAGTCATATGTTGCCAGCCGTTATCATTGGATGTGTTTACAGGCACCCTAAGGCCCCAGTGGCTTCTTTTGAGTATATTCAGGATGTTTTTAGACAAGTATGTGTAAGTAAGAAAGGGTTTTATGTATTAGGTGATTTTAATGATGACTTATTTACTAAGAAAAACAAAATGAGTGGTATAATCAATTGCAATAAACCTACACAGTTGATAGAAGAGGCCACTAAGGTGACACCCACATCAGCTACTTTACTAGATTTGATAATTACCAACAAAGCAAACCTAGGTTTAGCTAAATCTGTTGTTCCGGAAATAATATCAGACCATGACCTCATCAGTATTAATGTAAATATTAGTAAGCCTAAGCGAAAGCCAGAGATAAAAACTTTTCGTCATCTGGGTAATATCATCATAGTAAGGATTATCTGTGTGACTTACTTATGGAACAGTCTCAAAACCTTAATCAAATAATGAACACCGACAATGTTGACTTACAAGTAAAATATTTTAATAATAATTTTACCAAATGTCTGGACAAATGTGCTCCCTTTGTAACCAAGGAAGTTAAAAGACCTTTAGCACCTTGGCTTAATGACGATATGCGTCTGGCCATGAAGAAACGTGATGATACTCGCAGTAAGTTGAGGAGAGACAGGTCTAACATTTCTTTGCAACAAAAGTACACCAACGAAAAGAAAGCAATTAAGTCTCGTATTGCTACAACTAAAAAGGAATATTATGTCAA
>JACEEZ010002973.1:105000-115000 GCA_016584305.1 Chionoecetes opilio | reverse complement strand
GATGAAGCCCGATCCTGATGTCTGGTCAATTACTGAGACTCTCTTACCAAACCTCTGTTGCAGTTTCTCTTTCAGTCTTGTATAATGATAAGTGGATGCTGTTTTGACACCAACATCACGAAGCATTTCTCTGTATCTATTTCCTAGTGTTTGAATTAGAAATCCACACTTCTCCTCGAACAATGAAACCTCCAGTTCCTCTATCAGACGGTCAAAAGCCAAGTCATACATTGTCTGATTAGGTGATCTACCTTTACTGATCTGTGTAGCTCTAAAAGCGTTCATGCATGGTTTGTGGTAGCAAATATCATTTGCTACCATGTCATGCCCTTGGCCAATCAGTCTGTAAAGGATATCTCGTCTGCCCAACTGTTTGGCCTTGTCATGTATTGCTTGCTGGCTTAGTTTGGTTGATACCTTGCTGGTTGGTTTCTTTCCCTGGTGCCATGTTTTGTTGCATGCATATGACACAGTTGTTTTTTGCATCAAATGCTGGAGCATATTTCCTAGTTTTGATTGGTGATTCCAGTGATGATGCGCTGCTTGAAGATTGACCAGCACTGCAGGTGGGAGCTGGTTCATCTCCAAGACGCTTTTTCTTAGCTAAGGTGTAACTCTTTTTGAGGGTATAGATACCAGTTCCAACACTATTTATGCCACTTAGGAGATTTGTCTGTGGTCCATGCTTCATTTCTTACTTCATCTTTAAGCATTGAGTACGTTTTATCTTGCATAGCATTCATAGCATCAAGGAACTTTGGTACAGATGTAGTCTGAATGTTCATCAGTTCTACCTCAGACGAGTCTTGGCATATGACACACCTAGAGTAATCCACAGACTCGCTCATCCTTTTTGGCGGGTTGAGATACACCGTTCCTGCTGCTCCTCTTTTCACTCCTTTGCTCAACTTGTTTTTCAGAAGCCTGTAACAAATAAAATAAAAAAGCATACTCAACCACCACTATAGTACAAAACAAAAGATAAAGAAAAACAGATAAAAATGAATGCCAGACCCAACAACTACATTTTCTTCATCTGTTCCAGTGGACGTTCAGTGTTAGATAGAAAAAGACCAAAATGATAAAGAATTTGTTTTTCAGCATTAACTTAATAGCCTTACCATTCAACTCACATGCAGTCATGCATCATCGAAAACAATAAGATACACCACTATTGCTTCAGTTGTTTTCCCTCCTTTGCTCGGCATAGAAACCTGTAAGAAATAAAAAAGCGCATGCTGTAACTACCCACCACCACTATAGCACAAAACAGAAGTCATAGGAAACAGAAAATAACGAATGCCAAATCAACAACTACATTTTCATCTTCTGTTCCAATGCTTAGCTTAAAATAATCATAATTACACTGAAATTGAAGTTTTTCAGCGTAAGCTCAATGCATTGACCACGAAGCTCACATGCACACCTAGAAACACTGAACAATACTAGAAATACATGCTCTGAATCATCATTGCAGAGAACATCACTACTAATGTCCGAGTTAGTGCCGGTGTGGCTGGAATTCTCGATTTTTTTTATTTTGGGCTGGTAAAAATTTCCAGCAACTTTTTCAGAAGGTTGGCCCTCTAGATCATGACTATGTCAGACTATGTTCTCGGCTTGAATTTTAGGAGGATATTGAGACATTACTTCGTTGATTTCTATATTTTAAGGTTGAGTAGGGTCCCAGTACACAGGTCAGGTCAGGTGTGGACTTGTTAGAATGCACATTAAAGCTATGGGGTAGTCAGGTCAGGTCAGGTCAGGCGGAATCTTTGTAGACCGCACGTTAGGGGAGCGTAGACTGCAGACACCGATGTAGACCGCACGCTATAGTAGCACCGAAAATTCTCTCTCTCTCTCTCTCTCTCTCTCTCTCTCTCTCTCGTCTCTCTCTCTCCTCTCTCTCTCTCTCTCTCTCTCTCTCTCTCTCTCTCTCTCTCTCTTTCTTTCTTTATTTATTTATTTTTCTCTCTCCCTCTTAATTAACAAAACATCACAAAGTCACTTGTCTGACGGCTCTCTTAATTTTTTAATTAATTTATCTCCTCCCGGAGAAGGAGGAGAGGAGAGGGCGAATAGGATTAAATTGACCATGACAGGGCTGTACACACACCACACCACACACACACCACACACACACACACACACACACACACACACACTCCGTATAGGGGACTCCGTAGTGTAGGGGTAGCACGCTCGGTTCACAACCGAGAAGTCCCGGGTTCGATCCCCGGGCGGAGCGGAAACAGTTGGGCTGTTTCCTTAAAACCCGAGCCCCTGTCCACCCAGCAGTGAATGGGTACCGGGTGTTAGCCGGGGTTTGTGACCTGCTCTCCGGGAGGGTGGTTTCGGCCAACACTAAGCACTAAGGATGAATGATAAAAATGTTGATGTGGAGACGGGGCCATACGAGCGTCGCTCTGGCCCTGTAATATACAACTAGATGAATACAACTAGATGAATACACACACACACACACACACGCACACACACACACAAGGGGATCTCTCTCTCTTTTTCTCTCTCTATCTATCCCTACTATATATATATATATATATAGATAGATAGATGGATAGATAATAACATAAGAATCTATGTAAGGTACAAGAGGCCAGGAGACCTACACGTGGTATAATTATAGTTCCTGTTGTAACATTACCTACATCCACCTTTCATCCTCATCCATAAATTATCTCTTCATCCCTATTGACTCCGCACTAACTACCCGAACACTCTCGCACAAGCACACACAAAAATTATGTAGATAATAATAAAAAGGTTAATAATAATGATGATAGTAATGATAATAAAAATAGCGATAACGATAATAAAAAATGAGATGAATGATAATGGTGATAAGAATAAGAATACAAGTAATGATAATGGTAACATTAATAATGATAACATGGATGACAACAATTACGATTACGATCGATGATAATAAAGATAACAACAATAACAATAATATTATTGAAGATAATAGTAATTGTCATAATATTAATGATAATATCAGTGACTAGCCGCAAAGCCACTTGATTTAATGTATTACATTAAATAAACAAACACACTCTCCAGATAGCCCCTTCTAACTTTCCTAAAATCATGGATGTAGAAATGTATGTATTAACGCCAACCCATTCACATCATAGCCCCTTCTAACTTTCCTGAAAGCAAAGCCGCCCTCCGGGCGGACTTTTTGGCTAGCTCCTGCGGAGGGCTATTGGTGGGCCTTCGGCCCACCACCTGTGTTTGGTGGGCCTTCGGCCCACCAAACACAGACTCTCCAGATAGACCCATTACCCACCACCTCGGCCCACCAAACACAGACTCTCCAGATAGCCCCTTCTAACTTTCCTGAAATGTATGTATTCCCCCCACCCATTCACTCACCCATTACCCATCACCCCCCACCCATTCACTCACCCATTACCCATCACCAGACACCCATTCACTCACCCATCACCCCACACCCATTACCCATCACCCCACCCATTCACTCACCTATTACCCATCACCCTACATCAAGGTTTCCTCAATTCTCGCAACCCACTTTTTTCTTCACAGTTCTCGCTAATAGGCTGCTAAAAAAAAAAAAAAAAAAAGCTATCGGATCATCCTATAAGTGGACTTAAAACCTTCCCCTGGTCAACCTGATTCCAAAACTGTGACATATGATGGGATTCCGCCACAGGGGGCGGCACCTATCGCGGACAGACAGACAGACGGACACACACACACACAGACACACACACACACTTTCGCTTATATTATTATAGAAGTCTGTATTTTCTTGGATATTTCGTCGGCCATCTTGGATTTTCAAATGGCCAATCGGGCATATTTGAAGAGTTACCTATAGAGAGAATTCAAGCCAACTTTCATGCTTGTATCACTATTTAAAATATTTTGTTCACTTATCTGCTCTACTATCGGTGTGTATGTACTACATGGCAAAATACACTTTTACAACTCTCCTTCGTGTGTATACATACAATACAAAGAGATGATTAGTATGTAGTTACACACCTCACACACACATTATAATAATTTGTCGATAGTATAAACCAGTGTTTCTTAACCTTTTCACCAGCACGCCGTTTTTAGCAGTTGATCCTTGCCTCCATGCCCACCTTTCAATGAGGACTTTCAAAGCTATCGCCACCAGATGTCTCCAGCGCTGTCACTTCTTATGCACTTTGAGACTGAATGATCTATCAATTACAGTAAATTCCCTGTGCTTCTTCGGGGCATATCAGAAATACACTTCAATACAATAACTAAAACAGTTCTTAATAAAAATGTAGTTTATCAATGTATTTGTCTGCACGCGACGAAAATATTGGCAGAAAAAGAGAATACTTGAAAACTCTCATCTATATAAGCGTGGCCACCGAGATGACAAGGCCTGCTACATTCCCCGTGACGTCACACCATGCGGATCCCACCCGTTCCGCTCCCCGTACAAGTTTACCTACCTAATATACTGTTTATCAGTATAAAAGATATACTGTTATCTTAAGAAATTTTGTTCTATAATATTATCAAATAAAAAATCGTAAAGCACACAAAAGAAATGCCATTATGAGACTTTCAAGAAATATGCATTAACTTAAACTCTTCGCCATTTAATATTTTGCTCAAAAACTCTTTACATGGCGAATATCAATAGCAGCGGAATTTAATTAGCTTTCCATTGATATATTTCGTTTAGTCATAAATGAATTAGCAGTGTGCATAAATTAGTGTTAACTAAATATTAAAAATCATGAAATCGGGTAATTTCCTACCTAATATATGTTTATCAATATAAAAGATATACTGTTATCTTTGCAAATGTTTGTTTTATAATATTATCCAATAAAAAACCGTAAAACACACAAAAGAAATGCCATTATGAGACTTTCAAGAAATATGCATTAACTTAAACTCTTCGCCATTTAATATTTTGCGTGAAAACGTTTTACATGGAGAACATCAATAGAAGCGGACTCGCATTAGCTTACCATTGATATATTTTCTTTTCTGATTAATGAATTAGAACTATACATAAATTAGCGTTAACTAAATAAATAACCTCATCAATCGGGAAAAATTACCCGATTTCATGATGTTATTTACTTAGTTAACGCTAATTTATGCATACTGCTAATTCATTTATCAGAAAAGGAAATATATCAATGGAAAGCTAATGCGATTCCGCTTCTATTGATGTTCTCCATGTATAAAGGTTTTACGCAAAATATTAAATGGCGAAGAGTTTAAGTAAATGCATATTTCTTGAAAGTCTCATAATGGCATTTCTTTTGTGTGTTTCACGGTTTTTTATTGGATAATATTATAAAACAAACATTTACAAAGATGACAGTATATCTTTTATACTGATTAACATATATTAGGTAGGCAATTACTCGATTTCCTGACTTTTAACATTTAGTTAACGCTAATTTATGCATACTGCTAATTCATTTATGACTAAACGAAATATATCAATGGAAAGCTAATTAAATTCCACTTCTATTGATATTCTCCATGTAAAGAGTTTTTAAGCAAAATATTAAATGGCGAAGAGTTTAAGTTAATGCATATTTCTTGAAAGTCTCATAATGGCATTTCTTTTGTGTCTTTTAAGATTTTTTATTTGATAGTATTATAGCACAAACATTTCCGAAGATAACAGTATATCTTTTATACTGATAAACATTATATTAGGTAGGTAAACTTGTACGGGGAGCGGAGCATGTGGAATCCGCATGGTGTGACGTCACGGGGAATGTAGCAGGCCTTGTCATCTCGGTGGCCACGATATAAGTCGTCCTTGCATGAAAACACTACAAATTCAAGCAAAAAGAGGCTTCCGGAAATTTCTACTTGTATTGCAACATTTGCTGAGTACCTGTTTTGGGTGTGACTGTCTCTCTTACAACGAAAATTTTACCAAGAAACAGTACGTGAGTACGGTGTTTAGCATCCACATAAATCGTCCCGACGTTAGGACCTAATATCATTCAATTTCTTGTTGTCCTCACTCTGTGAAGGTCTCAGCTCAGCTGTTGTTAGTAAGTATTAAGTGTGATTAAATATTGTTGGTATTAAGTATATGTTATTGAGTAGCTATTGGTAGACCATCACCGCGACACGTTGCATGTGGCACCCCAGCTTCTTTAATAAACAAAAGTCTCGTCTGTCTTGGTTAAAAGATGGTTGCTCAGATGCCACGATCAGAGGCCATGATCCGCGAGTTGAATGCTGTCCTGACTGCCGTGTGGCAATCAGGTACCTTTCCTCCTGACTGGAAAAGGGAGCTGGTCGTCCTTATCTGGAAAGGGAAAGGAGACCGTCAGGACTGCAACAATTACCGCGGCATTACATTGCTCAGCGTGCCAGGCAAGGTGCTTGCCCATCTATTGCTGACGCGGATCCGCAGTCATCTGCTGAAGCATCAGAGACCTCAGCAGTCGGGGTTCACTCCTGGAAAATCAACAACGGACTGTATCCTAGCGCTTCGTGTCCTGGTGGAACGCCGACGTGAGTTTCGACAGGGGATGGTTGCAGCCTATGTTGATCTCAAGAAGGCGTTTGACTCAGTGCATCGTGAGTAACTCTGGGACCTTCTGCGACTTCGCGGGATTCCTGCAAGGACTATTTGTTTGATGACTGGTCTATACCCTGGGACTTAGAGTGCTGTGAAGTGTGGGGGAGGTGTATCCAGCTTCTTTCCTGTGAATACAGAAGTGAGGCAAGGGCGCATCCTTGCCCCATCATTTTTCAACACTTGTATGGACTGGGTATTGGGCAAAGTTGTAGATCAAAGGGATTGTGGAGCATCCCTCGGCAACACCAAGATCACTGATCTTGTTCTTGCCGATGATGCAGAAATTTTTGCTGAGTCGCTGGAGGTCCTGGTGATGGCTCTTGAGGCGCTGCACGAGGAGGCAGAGCCTTTGGGACTTGAGGTCTCCTGGCTCAAGACCAAGGTCCAGGTGTTTGGAGGCTTACTAGTTGAAACAGTACAGTCTGTTCATGCGTATGGTGAGGACATTGAGATCTTAGAAAGTTTTACATACCTTGGGAGCGTAGTCCATAATGACGGTGGGTCACGTCAAGAAGTCTTACGGCGGATTGGCATAGCCCACGGTGTTATGGACTCGCTCAGCAGGAGTAGTTGGCGCTGTCGGTACCTGTGCAGGAGGACAAAGATCCGGCTCATCAAGTCGCTTGTGATCCCTGTCTTACTCTATGGCTGTGACACATGGACACTAAATAGCAAATTGAAGAGGCGAATCGATGCGTTTGGTAATAAGTGTCTTCGAAGAACCATGGGGTATCGCTGGGATGATTACGTGTCAAACCAGCGATTCCACCGTGAGACTGAATCGAGGCCTATTACTTACATAGTCCGTCAGTGCCAACTTCGGCTATATGGGCATGTGGCACGCTACCCTGAAACCGATTCTTCCCACAGGGTTGTATCTGTAAGAGACAATTCGGCGTGGAGGAGGCCAAGGAGGCGCCCACAATGCTCGTGGCTGGGGCAAGTTGATGCTTCTCGTGGATAGTTGCTTGGTTTGGGAAGGGAGCCTGCATGGGGACTCGCGCGAGGTGACCCCCGGGAGTGGCGTCGTAGGGTGGGCGAGGCGACGAGCCCCCCCGGCGTATGCCCCCAATGAATGATTGATTGCCACGAACTAAAAGTAGAAATTTCCGGAAGCCTCTTTCTTCTTGAGTTCCCAGAATTCTTGAAGTGTTTTCATGCAAGGACCATTTATAAAGATGAGAGATTTCAAGTATTCTCTTTTTCTGCCGATATATTCGTCTCGTGCAGAAAAAAATATAAACTGCATTTTTAAAAAGAACTGATTCAGGTATTGTAGTGAAGTGTAATTTTGATAAGCCCCGAAGTACAGATAATTTACGGTAATTGACAGATCATTCAGACTCAAAGTGCAGAAGAAGTGACAGCGCTAGAGACAACTGTTGGCGTTAGCTTTTGAGAATGTTCCCAATTCTCCAACCAAGATATTTCAAAATATTCCTGAATCAAAAGAAAACACTGAAGAAAACGTGTTTTTAGCACTGTATTGTGGACGTATTTATTCTTAAACAACTTGTATATACCCCATATTTAGTTAGATCACGTTTAATGAAATACTAGACAGTTCTTCATTTATCTCTCTGGGGTCATGATAACATTTTTGGAGTATGGCTTGGTTAATATAGAGCAACGTGTGTATGAATGTCTGTAACAGGTAGACACGTATGTTTCCTGTATGTATGTATGTTATGTATGTATGTTACACTGCTGAAAGCTATATATAATTCTATTTTTTTCCCTAATTCCCGTTCCCCAAAACGGATAGCTGGTAATAAAAGCAATATCAAATAATGTTATTATTAAGAGAACAACGTTAAATCCTTCTTGCATGTGTGTGTGTGTGTGTGTATTCATCATCTAGTTGTATTCATCTAGTTGTATTTTACAGGGCCTGAGCTACGCTGGTATGTCCCCGTCTCCATATCTTCATTTTATCATTCATCCCTAGTGGGATTTTTTAGTGTTGGCCGAAGCCATCACCCCGGGAGGCTGGTCATAAACATCCGGCTAACACCCGGTATCCATTCACTGCTGGGTGGACAGGGGCTTGGGTATTAAGGAAACAGCCCATCTATTTCCGCTCCGCCCGGGGATCGAAACCGAGACTTCTCGGTTGTGAACCGAGCGTGCTACCACTACACTACGGAGTCCCATATGTAGTGTACATACACACACAGACACACTGTGTGTATGTGTGTGTGTGTGTGTTGTGTTTGTGTGTGTATGTGTGTGTGTGTGTGTGTGTAATCACCTATTTGTATATTTCCTGAATTGAGTCAGGCTGGTAATTCATTTTCTTTTAATACCACATTATCATCATAAGTTTCTCTGAATTTGCGCGCGCGCGCATGTGTGTGTGTGTGTGTGTGTGTGTGTGTGTGTGTGTGTGTGTGTGTGTGTGTGTGTGTGTGTGTGTGTGTGTGTGTGTGTGTGTGTGTGTGTGTGTGTGTGTGTGTGTGTGTGTGTGTGTGTGTGTGTGTGTGTGTGTGTGTGTGTGTGTGTGTGCGGATAATAACAACAGGAATGTAATAATATGAGGTAAACACACAGACAAGTTCAGCTAAAATCTTCCTTGCCAAAGCACGAATACTGAAAAGACTAAAAAAGAATTTATGTAAATATAACACATCATTTCCGTACATCTAAAAAAAATGTTTTTTTAAACATGCAAAATGAAAGAGAGAAAAAAAAATTAAATAATAGTGTGGCTGTGATAATGCAAACACTTGCTTAGAATTAACGTTAAATGTAGTATTTGAGAAAGGGAGAATAGAGATAAAATATGATCTAGTGCTCCCTTGAAGTCCTATGCAAGCGAAAAGTACTGTCACGCAACGACAACAACACACACACACACACACATACACACACACACGCACACACACGCTCACACACACAAATGCACACACAAAGGGACAAAGTATATGTACAATCAACAGCCACCAAAGTGTGGATGGCGAGCAAGAAGGACCTCCACGTTATCATTAGAGAGTAAATGTGTACAAATCTGAATTAAGTTCTGCCCCCGTGGTAATAAGTCTGTCACTGTGGGGCACTGAAGTCAGTAGTGGTCAAGGGTGTTGGCGTTAGCACGGTTACACAGTTTACAGGAGGAGTAGTGTGGCACGTCCTCTGCTTGGGAGACCTGCCACACTGGCCGGTACCCCAACCTGAGGCGAGAACTGACAACATTGTGCCGACGTACCATGAGCCCATGTCGGCGATACTTGTGTTTGCACCGAAGAAAGTTGTCATGGTGCTGTATGGACACACTGGTGGCCCTGTATGCGTCCCTGCGATGCACAGTCATAGCATGAGCAGCTGAGTATATGCTGTTTCGAAGGCAGCGGTGGGAGGGCACAGCATTCGCATCATCCAATCCCAGCGCACAAGCCGCCCTGG